>JBBPRP010000547.1:0-13135 GCA_038093135.1 Leccinum longicurvipes
TGCTGGGCGGGGAGAGTGGGCCCGTTTTGAGCCGAGTATGGGATCGCTCATGTCCCGGCTGCCCATGGTAAATGGTGAAGGTAGAATGAAAGGGTCAAAGTTTCCAAATTCCAGCTTGCACATACGACCCCTTGCCGGCCGCTCGACCCGCTTTAAAGTCAGCGAATCTATTTAGATCTTTCTTTCTGCGATGCGGATGATCTCCGAGAGAAGCCTTAATCTCAACCCCACGCTCGACAACTCGTTCGCTCGCGATCGTGTAACAACCGACCAGTTCAATATCAGTCATGGTGAGCACAACTCCCCTCTTTGTCCGCGTCAGGTCACATTGAAATGAGGCAGTGCATTGTTGAGTGCTGTGAATTTCTTGGGATACGCCGAGATGAGTCAAGTTGCTGACACAGCTTGTATGTCAAGTTTAGGTGGCGACCCTGAGGAGTCTGAGGGGTTCTGATCGAGAGTCTTTGGGTAAGTTGCCCTGGTGATTCGGGCAGACTCCACAATGGAAACACCCACTTGCCATGTTACTGTCCCATGGATCCAGAGAACGAGAGGAACGAGAAACCATTCGGATTTCTTATTTAAAAGGTGCGTCAACTCCAACTATGTAGTTGGTTCGTAACTCAGACGCGACCGGTGGATAAAAAAGTCGCCAAAAGCAATTTCGAACTTCGAAGCCGTTTACCAGCGTCCCAGTAACTTGCTCTGGGAATCTGGGAATCTGGGAATCTGGGAATCTGGGAGACAAAGAACCCTCTTTGGGGGCGTGCTTACTGGGTGCTCGCTCAACTGGCTGACCGTAGGTCATCATAATGTTTAAACGATGCCGCCAAACCCGACCGTCGATCAGTAAGTACCCCTACGATTACGATCAGCAACACACTTCCCATGCATACCCGTGCCCGATGATTTGAACATATCGTCTGCAACACAGGGACACACTCAACAAATTTTATGTCTTTACCCAGGGTGGTGTCTCAGTGAGTGTTCTTCCCTGCTCTCGTGGGACTAATTTACTCATCTAACAAGCCTGCCCCTCCCTCCCGAGGCAAACAGACCCCCCTGGGGTCTTCTTGCAATTCCGTGCTAAGCGAATTTTCGTGAGTCCCGTCATCCCGACTCGATTTCATATGATCCGATTTCGATGGGTTTCACTTCGTTCCATCTAACCTCCGAATCCAATGGACGGAAATAAGGCAAGTATACAGAATTTAATTCCAGAGCAACGTTCCACGGCGGGTCATTAAGACATGTATGTTATTAACTGTTTTCCTTCGTCAAGTAAAGATCGTTAATATATTGACCAGACGAATGCTTTGTCTCTTCGGGTTCCCCGGGGCTCACGGAAATGGCGTGCTGCGGCTTATTTAATATCTCATTTATCTTTGCGACCTCTGCCGAAGTATTGGCGGGAATGAAGAAATAACATCCATCTACTAATCACTAACATTCTGTTGGTGCGAACGCGTCCCAAGCGAATGCGGGCACTCACCACAAAGACGCGATTGCTTTGGCTGTCTATCCGTGATTTATAGTTCTTCGGAGTCTCATCACTCTTGTGGCGAAGACAATCGAGCATTGAGAGAGGACTGAGATATGTTATCAATTGACAATGTGGCCCATTCGGACAGCAGGAGGACATTCTACTCCGCACTCTTCACAAAATCAAAGAGTTTGGTAAAATCACACTATCTTCAATGTTCGTGGTACGTTTTTGACAGATGGGTTCCCACGTGGCCGTCCACCGCGATGCAACGATTTTTCCTACCTGTTGATCGTGTACCTTTTCAACTCCACAGTCTCTTTCTCGCCGCGTGGGGCATCTGATTTCCATATCCATCTTCACCCACTCAAATGTTTGACATAGGAGAAGAGAACAAATCCATTCAATCTGCCTTGATCGGTTCAACTTCAAGATTCCGTTGGAGAAACTTCCCCCCTCACCATGTTCTGAATCCGACTGTTCTTATCGCCACTATCATAGGCTGTTTCCAGCACACATTGTGACAGTCACGTCTGCCGTTATTCCTACACTCGCCCCTTGATGGGGACGATGGAAGTGATGTTCCTAGCATAGCTCTCATCGCCTTGTACAAACAGTGGGGTCTCTTTTCTGCCGCAGCCACGTGGACCCTAATCTCTGGAGGAAGGAGGAATTGGCTCCGCGACCACTGCTTAATCCGAGATCGTATCCTATCGTCTTCGAGAATTCGTTGTGATTCAGCACTGCCCAAGATTACGTTGTGGATCGATCACGGCGGAAAAGCGCACATTGTCTTACATTTCATACCATAATCTACCCAACCGTTTATTGGACAAGAGACCCTGATAGCCACAACATTGCAACTTGGAGGCGCAGAGTCAACTCATACGGTTCTTTCCCCGTGGGGTTGAGACGCCAAAGTGATGCTACTATACGTCGTTGGACATGTTTTTCACACATGTCGGGGAGTATAGTAGAACCTTCCGACCGGGTCCGTGTTCCAGGGCACGAATCTAAATCTGTTTCACTCACTAAAAATACGTTTTGCCTAGCTTCAACAGAATGAGATGAGTTGTCGGTAACGCAAAATGTTGACGTTTGTAAGTACTTGCCGGCCTTCTGTCGACCATTTGGGCTAGGACAGACACGAAATCCGGAATATGCCCACGTGGATATGAACATCTTGCCACCTGAATGTGATTTGAGGTTCTTTTTATATCGCCGTGTCATGGTAAAGGTTGGCTGACCTATATGACGTGCCATAGCAATCAAGATTGATCAAGATGAAAACACTCTTGACGTCATCTCAGTATGGTCTAGTACATAGGATAGGGTCCTGTGCCTGGCGTCTGATACATGCAAGCTGGGATCAACGATTAGTTGATTCGTATGACTACGTTGACTTCGAAACGGCCCGTCGCAGATGGTGAGTTGATAACCTTGATTCAATATTGGAGCCAATTGACCCCTAGGTCCGCACCTTCCTCTCACCCTTGATCTGTTCAAAACAGACACTAAAAGGCTGCTGTCATCCTGGATAACAGTATTCCGCGTTCGATGAGTTTTCTAGCTGCATCCTTTGCAAGTCATCCGACGAGGGACCTCAAGTAGAACGTAGTACGTTCAAGTTGACTTTGAACTAGAAATATCGGAAAACTTCATATTATCGTATTCTTCCCAGAACTCGGGCGTATATCCTCTGTCACTTGGAATTTGTCGACGCCGACTATAAGAATGCCGATGGAAAGACGAGGGGGAGTCCTGCGATCTCGACCATGCCAACTTGCATTGCTAGTGTGGTCGGCTTCCATTGCAACGGGACGGCCACTGGCAAGGCTAGGTGTACAACGACAATTGTTGGAAACTTGAAGGAGCCAACAGGTTCGTCTGGAAAAGACTGAAGCAGGATATGGTGGCCAAAACGTTGTGTGGTGCCAGTGGAACGAACTTCGACTTGGGGGCACGGCCGCCGAGGTACTACTATTTGATAAGTCAACAGAAAGCCTTCGGATTATCAAGTATGTACGACTCGCGGGTCGCATACGACATGACGTGGACAGTGGTGCGATAGTTTAGTGTGATAGTAGGACAGACTCCGAGTCGGAACACCGCTCGAGTCGAACTAAACGTCCGCTCTGAGCTCGAGCGCTCTCGTTATCTACTTACATAAACAAAGTGGTTGGACATGTGCATGAAGGAGCAAATCTGAAGAGTAAACTCAAAGTAAACTCGTAATCTCCCTGAGCGGGCCGGGGCTACGTCATACTGGCTTACGCTGGTGCTAGCACAGACACGGCATGGACGCGTCAGTCGATGCCAAGAGCCAATCGGAACATGCGGCGCACACGAGTTTGCACCTGGGAGAAATACAAATATCGCTAGTCCACGTTTATCTGATAATCGCATCCAAAGTTCCACGACTCAGCCTCGCTGGTCCAAGGGTCAATCGATCGTACCTGACCCGGCAAGCCCACAGGTAAAGGATACTACTCAACTTATGTATGTATGTACTAGTAGTACTAATCTGCGTGCCAGAGCCGCCCCGTTTTAGACTAATCCCAGCTCTACAAGTGTGATAACTATTGCGTCATGAGAAGCTTGTAATGTCATCTTGTATAACGAATGGTGGAACCGTGCACCGCATCAGTTTCTTTTGCCCTGATGACCAATGGAAAAAAAAAAAAAAAAAAAGACAGTACCACCTCATGATACGATGTCAAGCGGTGTGAATGTCACTGTCAGCTCATCAGCTTCAAATCCTTCTACTCATATTCCTTGACGTTTTGCATAGCCTCTCCTTGTAGTTGCAATTTGCAACGCACACCGGGTACCTAATGGCGGAGTTGATCGGGCCTCAACCGAGTCACCACTACGCAGAACACAGCACACGTACGTGCATGCCCGCGGTCTGAGTGGGTTGCGTCCGAGTTTGTCGACTCGGCGCAATGTTTCCTTTCAAACAATTGCACTGGCATCTGCTACGGCCCGTTGACCAACACAATTTATCGACTTACCATGGATCCCTCATCATCCTTTCATCTCCATCGACTCATAGTATTAATAGCAGCCTATGTTGCTGCAGAGCCTGCCACCAAGTAATCTGATATGGAAATGGCGAACGGGAAAACATCGTGATTATACATGTCATGAGAGCGCGTGCGCGCGGCATAGATGACTGAAAATGCACAAACAATTACAGTCTGAATCAAATAACATAGCATCGACCAAACACCTAGAATGCAGACCCTAGTCCCACAAATGAAACCACAAGCAGCAACCCTAATTGGTAACCGGCCTGACCCCTAACAGCTGTTATCTTCGAGGTAGATGGGTCCGACGGAAGGGCCACGGGGTATGTCACACACTGGCCGCTCATTTCCGGTGGTGTGAGGTGAGAAATGTGCCAGCGCATGAGATGGAAACGACATGCGGCTTATCCAAACTGCTGTCGCGGTCCTCCGCAGTTGATCAACCATCTGAGGGGACACCTCGGCCAAAGGCACAGGTGCATAGATGGGCGAGTGCACGAATGCGTCCTCCGAGAACGTCCGCTTTTCGTTTCCGTCAGTAGACGGGTGAGGAAGAAGATAAATGTGCTCGAGGGGAGTGAAGTTATCGTCGTCATGCATACAGGTTGAGTTGCACTGGTGACCAGACACTAGGCGAGCGTAGAAACGTGACAGCGCAAAAATGAAATGTATCTAGACGCGGTCGTAGTGAGCCTGGGTCTTCTGCACGAAGAAGGTACGCACGCGGATGACGGTTCGCAGCAGGAACACAGCCATGAATGCCATGAGACCGCTTTCAAACCATTGTTCGCAATTTTCAAGGGTGAGGCCGAGGTCGATGACATCCCTGAGGAGATCAGGCTGTCTGGACACTTGCTCGCAAACTTGAGCGCGTGCAGCGGAGTCTACGGCTGCAGATGAAGCCAGGACGGCGAAGAGTGTGCAAAAGGCAAAGTCCCCAATGACATAGTTGCGGTAGATGCGCACAAAGGAGGGTATGCCCTGAAAGGGGTTCAGACGAATAAATGTGGCGAGGGAAAAAAACAAACCTTGATGATGCCCGCGAGGCCGAATACGCAGATTGCTGAAGCTGCTGCAAAGTAGGCAGAGAAGAGGGCGCAGATGAGCTGTGCCCCGTCCCTAGAGAGGGAGAAGCCAGCACCCTCCCACTCGCTTCCGGGCTCCCATACGAGAGATCGCCAAATGCCTAGGAGGTAGGCGGCGAGTGCGAGGTTAGAAACGGCGCCGATAAAGGCTGTCGCAGTAGAAGCAGACCTGTCCAAAGTGTAGCGAGACATTGGCGGAGGAAAGGAAGAAAGAGGGGTTCTTATTCGGGTCGTACGATGATGCTGAGTGAGACTACTTCTAATAGCCGAACATGACTCAACTAGAATTGACTTTCTCTGCTGACTAAGCGTACACTCGGCCGACTGACTGGCCGGGTGACGCGGACCCGAGTACTACGTCAATCCCCAAATACCTGCCTTTCGCACACCCTCTACTAGCGCGTCCACATTCCCCAGAAGCGTGCCTAGCAGCTCCTTCTTCTCCTCCGTCGTACGCACACACCCCTCTCGCCTTTCCATTTCCTCACCAGATGCCGTCGAATTCCCTTCTACGTACACCCATGATCCGTTAACTTTTTTAGGACTTTGTGGTTCGTAATCCACATCTTTCCCTAGCATCATCATTGGGTGTGGTGATACCGCCCTCAGCATCCTTTTGGTATCGTCACGCCCGAGTGGTGGCGAGTTCGGCGGTGTTTGCATATCCGTCACGATCACGGGTGTAGAATACGACTTTTTCATTGGCGACGGTGTCCGGATACTCGAGACATTGCTCTGGCTCGAGTTTATCGCCATAGAAAATGCAGATCCTGATGTCGAAGAGGACGAGCTGGACCAGCCAAGTGACAAGCTTGAGGTGCCTGATGCCGGCCGTGCAAATATTCTTGACCCCGCTTGTCGTGTCGGCGCGTGCACCTGAGTTGTCAGTGGGGTGCTTGGCGTCGATTGCATTCCTAGCACAGGTGGGCCAGCCCCGTCGGGCGTGGTAGTCTCGTCCATCAAGTAAAAATACAGGAATTCAAGGCACTTCATCCTGACATCGACGTGGGCATCGCTACATCTATTAATTCGATCACTCACCTCACTTCTCGTGGCGTCCCTGCTCTCTTTAATAGCTTTACGACAGCCTGCACACCTTTGACGTCTTCGAACACGCGCAGTGCAGCCGAGGAGTCAACAAGCACACAAAGCAACGTGTCCAGCACAGCGGAGGAGAGGTGCACAATTGAACCTGTCTTGTCCGGGGACTGGTCCCCTGAATTACCGGTGAACGAAGGTGTGATCATGGGTGTATGCCGCGAACTAGTCAAGAGCGCTACTAGAATCTGCAGCCGACTCAGCGCAAGCGTGAACGTCGATCGCAGTGCTGTACCTCTAAGGGGTATTGGCGACCAAGGAATACTTTACTGGCTGCGTGGTGCAAGACGATACCCTGTATCAGCGACAACAGTTGATGCAAGTGCGAACAGATCATGTTCAGCTCCCTCTCTCGATTTGCTGCATCACTCAGTCAATATTGGGGACAGGTGGGAAGTCGAGTCACTGAGTGGAACGCACTATCACTCGTGGCCCTTCCAGCCAGCGCATCTACGCGCGATACCGTCGTCTGTATCCAACACAATGTCCTCGTAGGAACTGAACTGCCGCATTCAATAAGGATTCCTCGACCACCGACACGAGCCTCTTACTGTTGCACTCAAATGTGTCCTGGAGCTCGAGAAAGTGGGGCATTGTGTCGTCTTCGACGTCTGGTGCGCATGCCAGTGCGAGTTGTTGCTCCAACACGGCGAGCGCTCGTGATCGGCGATTTGACGACGCGCTTGGGGAGCCAATCTGGTGAGGTGCGTCTCAGCGCACCTTTCTCGCTGCAGAGGACAACCGGAATGCGCACATCGTCGAGGGCGTTCTGGATGGTGTCTTTCATGGACATGGTCAGTGACGAAACTTGAAATTGCGCCCAAATATAAGACCGTGTTGTGTCCACGTGATGACGTGATAACGCACCGTCTTCCCACTGGCAGCTCACCACCACCATGGCAGCGTAGGTTCTATCTGTGCTCACGAATAAACCAGATGGACGCAGATAACTAGTCAGACAGCTTCCCCTCGCACACTAAGTCACCTCTGGGCTGCAATTAGCACACCCCAGCCTGGGCCCAGATCCCAACCGCGTTGCGTCCACGTGATGACGTGATATGGGAATATACGGAAGCCGGACGTATGTATGATCACGGCCTTCCCAGCTCACTACCACCACCATGGCACCCATTCGAACCGTAAGTTCATTCAGATAACATACAGTGTCTGTGCTCACGAACGACTGCAGCAATGGACGCGTCTCATTCGCTTCATCGCCGCAGAAACATCCCAAGTACACATCGGCGAGCCCGTTGACCCAAACCTGGACGGCAAGTCGCTTCTGTTTCTCATCTCTTCCTCCCTCATGTTCCTCCAGTTGGTCTCGCCGCGTGGAACAAGCAGACCATCAAAGCCTACGAAATCGTGGGCTCAGCGCTCGACCCCGCAGCGCAGGTCACCAAAACTGTCCTCACTGTCAAAGAGCTCCTTGCACCTCTCTCACGCGAGGAACTTAAGATCGTTCGGTGTCTAGGTCTCAACTATTCTGATCATGCGGTATGTTTATTTATTTTATTTTGCCTTGGTAGTTTTGTTGCCTCAACGGGGCGTCGTGTAGGCAGAGACTAAGATGGCATTACCTGCGTGAGTGTGCTCGTTGGCCGACTCGTGGCTATGGGGGAAAGGATCTGGTGCTCATACCATGCATTCACTCTTCCTTTCAGCGCCCCGATTCTGTTTTATAAACCCCTGTCGTCCATGATCGGACCCAACGCGCCGATTTCCGTTCCTAAAGTTGCCCAACCCGTCGAGGCCCATCTCTCGGACTACGAAGTCGAGTTGACCATCGTCATCGGAAAGACGGCCAAGGACGTATCTGAGGCAGAGGCACTTGATTATGTCCTCGGGTACACCGCCGCCAACGATGTGCGTATTTTCCCCCTCTGTTTCATGTATCAATTCTAATCGACTTGCTCATAGGTCTCCTTCCGCAAGCACCAACTCACCACCTCACAATGGGGCTTTTCCAAGGGCTTTGGTCAGTCGAGTTCCTCTCGTTTCTACGACACTCGTTCACACGGACGCGCTCGTCGAATCCCCAGACAACACCACCCCCCTTGGCCCTTGCCTCGTCTCGGCCAGTGGCATCCCGAACCCACAAGTGCTTCCTCTTACATGCACGCTCAACGGCAAGACGCTCCAGAACGGCAACACCAAGTACGTATCCCCCCGTCCCGTGTGGACGCATGGTCATTCCTCACTTCTTCCATAACAGAGACCAGATCTTCAGCGTCCGCCAAACCGTCGCTTTTCTCTCCCAAGCTACCACGCTCGAACCGGGTTCGATCATTCTCACCGGAACTCCGGCTGGTGTCGGGTTTGCACGGAAGCCTGCCGTCGTTCTCCGACACGGCGATGATTGCCGTGTCTGGATCGGACATGGAATTGGAACACTCGTGAACCCTGTGGTGGAAGAGGGTAATAGTC
This sequence comes from Leccinum longicurvipes, assembly GCA_038093135.1. NCBI lineage: Eukaryota > Fungi > Basidiomycota > Agaricomycetes > Boletales > Boletaceae > Leccinum > Leccinum longicurvipes. The sequence continues at coordinate 9,123 of JBBPRP010000547.1, forward strand.
TGATGGCCAAGTTGTAGCTGTGATCACGGTTGCAGACAGGGTGAGGGGCAGCAGGGGGCAGCTGAAAGAGGTCGAAGGCCAATGTACTGACTGACCAGTGTATTTTGAGTTCTCAATCTACATTTTCTGCTTTGGAAGAATACAAAGAGTGCAAATACAAATGTTAAGGAAAACATGTCGACGATACAGCGTTGGGCAAGGACAGATTCATCTGAATTTCCATCAGTCTCAATCTCAAGAGCGTTCAAATGCCACCAAACACGATCAGCTTTTCGTGCAGATATTCTTGGATCCCATGCCCTCCCTCTCGTCCTACACACATACCATCACTTGATTAGCATTTAAAACAAGACATCGTAAAAGAGGACCCACCGAGCCCGCTCTGCTTCACTCCTCCAAACGGTATGCTCGCAGCAGTGATCAACCCCGTATTCGTCCCCACCATCCCAACCTCGAGTGCCTCCGCGACGCGCCACACCCGCCCGATGTCCCGACTAAAGAAGTACCCCGCCAGTCCCATGTCGGAATCGTTGGCCAGCGCGATGACCTCTTCCTCAGTGTCGAACTTTATCAAGGCCGCGAGCGGACCAAACGTTTCCTCCCGCGATAAGAGCGCGGTTGGGGGTACGTCCGATAACACTGTGGGCGGGTAAAACGAGCCGACGTGTTTGGTGGTCTGGTCGGGGGCGTCACCCGAGTGGCCCCCGACGAGGACGTTCGCGCCGAGAGCGACGGCGTCGTCAACATGTCGCATAACTTTGGAGACGGCACGGTCATGGATGAGCGGGCCATGAGTCCTGTGTGTGTGAGACGTCGTCGGTATATGTCATGATATCATGAAATGATCAGACGTACGTCGTCTCGTCCAGTCCGTTGCCGATCTTAAACGCAGCCACTTTTTCTGCCAGTCGAGAGGCGAAATCAGCATAGACGGAGGATTGTACATATATACGGTTCGCGCAGACGCATGTTTGGCCCGTTGATCGGAATTTGCATACGATGACAGCTAGACGAAAGAGTCACGAACGAACGCAGGTACTAGAAGTGAGAGAGCTACCTTCAACGGCCGCTTCGATGTCCGCGTCGTCGAAGACGATGAACGGCGCGTTACCGCCAGCTTCTATAGACATTCTGTTTGTGAAATCAGCGAAAGACCGAGTAGCTAAAGAAACAAGGATATACTTTTTCAGCGTCGAAGCGGACATACTGTAAAGTAGTTTGGCAACGGGAGTGGAGCCCGTAAATGTGACCTTTCGGACAATCTTGCTTTCACACATCTCGCGGCCAACCTCTACAACATTCTTTTGGGTCGTGACCATGTTGATGACACCATCAGGTATACCCGCACGTCTAGAGAGCTGAACACACTTGGTGGTCATGTACGAGCGTCGAATAGAGAAGCTCACCTCGGCCAATGCAAGCGCAGAAAACGGTGTTTCCGGCGGTGGCTTGATGACTGCCGTGCAGCCTGCGGCAAGTGCTGCTCCCAGCTTCCGGGTAATCATCGCAGACGGAAAGTTCCATGGCGTAAGGATCGACCTGCCGAAACAATGAAACATGCCCGACATCGAATGGCAAAACAAACACCTACACAACACCTATCAAAATAGGGGTCGGTCGCAAAAAGAGACGATCACAAACTCTACTCACCAACAGGTTGCTTGATCACGACATTCCGTGTATTGGACGATGGTGACGGGATTTGTTCTAATAAACAGGTCATGTATGCATTTGAGGCAACCGGCTGCGAAAGTGCATACCACCGTATGTGCGAACGGCTTCCGCGGCTATTGGATAACGATCATGTTTATGTCCCATGTCCTGATGCGCAGAGCAGACGCGAATGCTCACCATACCACTGAGCGATCAACCCAGTTAGATAGAACATGCGCTGCATACACACTACTCACCTCCAAGAAAGACGCACTGTAAGTGTTCTCGCTCTAAAGGATCGCATTGAGGCAAGCAGACACAACGCCATAGGTAACAAGCGCACCTTGGCATCCTTAAGAGTCTTTCCGTTCTCTAACGTCTACGTCAAGTCAAACGTCAATCACAACCGACATGCGATGTGACGCACGATGATGCGAGCCAGGTCGTCATGGTGTTCTTTCATCAACCCAAAGAACTTGACGAGAATGTCGTGTCGGTGCTAGATCAACTCTGTCAGCCTGATATGTTCTTACACCTACTCCGTCAAAGCACCCAAACGACCCACCTTGGCTGTCGTCTTTCCCCACGTTTCGAATGCTTTTTGGGCAGCCGTAATCGCAGCTTTGGTCTCTTCGACCCCCATTTCAGGAATCGTACCCAGCTCTTCCTCAGTGGCAGGGTCTGTGATAGAATGACGAACATCCGCCTTAAGAAAAAAAATGCGCGGAGGACAGATAATACACACTTGTCACAGGGATGGTTCCACCCCCAATCGCGTCGACCCATTTACCATCAATGTAACCTTGGGTTTTGATGAGGGATGTGTCCTTGAGACCCCACTAGAAGTAGCGTGTGAGAGTCAGCCGGTCAGGCAGTGGATTTGAATGCTGTTGGGAACATACGATGCTAGCATTAGCGGTGCTTGCCATTCTGTACGACAGTGTCGACCTCGTCGGGTGGTGGATCGTTATCGAGGGCGCTCTGGGTGCGAGAATCCGGAACGATACCGACGAAGGCAAATTTCGAAGTGGTATCATTTCGTTGTTGTAAAGATGACCGGTGGGAGATGTTCTTTGAAGTCACCTGGCAGCAAGCCTGGGAAGGCTACATATATTGGTCATATTTCAATTCAGCTTTTGCCATGAGGAACAGGTGAGGCTTGATAGCGAGGTCACAACGGAAAAGAAGGTCTAGTGAAACAATCATATAACAGCCATTTGTGATCTATTACATGTAAAACCGTACCATCCCTTTTTCGTTGGTTCCAGACCTACTAGCACTTATAAGTAGCTCACTGAGCTCGAATGTCTACTCGCTAAGCACTGGATTTCCTTTTTTGCTGGAATTCGAGTGGATTCTGAGAGCTTATTGAATTTGGAGCATGTTCAAGCAGCCGGGCATCGGGTACTTAGTGCTGGTTTTGCAAATGAATGGAAGTAATTACTCGTGCCTAGGGTGATGCATTGATGGTTTGATGCATGATGCTGCACTGATGCATGATGGACCGTGACCGTAGTCTATAGCCCGAGCCTTTTAAAGTGAGATTGCACGCTACTAGCATTAAGTTCAGCAACTTAGTAGTATTAGTCACCGTACAGCTAGTACTCGTTTCTACTAACCGAACAGGATGTATCCTACCAGGCCGGAGTTCAGCGTCTTCGTCCCTTGGGCCCACCCTTGCCTCCATCGGCATGATCTAAAAAGCCACCCATCTCCAGTGCATTTCGTGCCGCATGATTAATGTGTTTGAATCGATCGGGTCCCAGATGAATCCCTCCAAAATATCTCGTTACGACGACGAGCACGTTATTAATCTCCTGCATAGTAACAAAACCGCCCGACTTGCATCAGTAGCCGGTCGGGATGCAGGACCAAATGTGTATCCAATCCACCCAGATGAAATACTTACCAGAATGGACAACAAGTGTGCGAGCCTACCCCCCGCCGCCGTCTCGCCGTCATCATCGTTGTCTTGTTGACACAACGTCATGCCCCCCGCTCAGCTATGTCGTCCACAGCGCAATTAGGACAGGGCCACCCACCTTGGTGAAGTACGTTTCCGACTTGACAGCGCCAGGCGTTAATGATGGGATGTGCAGCGCGAGCAATGTGTCGATCGGACATCAGGAAGTTTAAGACAAGCGGAACCTAGGACAGACGGGAAACTTGGATCAGCTATGGGCATAATTAAAAGCAGAAACGAAGCGCGACACAAACCTCCGATGGATGGGAAATCCGACATGCTCGCCCTACAAATACACTTTTCCGATCCGCGATTGGTTCGGCTTCGATAATCTTGATTCCCTCTGGTAGTTCTACATCCTGGAGAACTGGCGTTGGCCAAGACACTCTTTCTAGTC
>JBBPRP010000548.1:0-13134 GCA_038093135.1 Leccinum longicurvipes
ACTTGTCCTCACGTAGACATCGTTCGACGATCAGGACGACAGAAATGCCTGCAATCATTCCCCATCCACTTCCCCACCAGTACGAGATGGGGCGGCATTCGTATCCCCATGACCCCTTACTCATGTTGACAAGTGTCATGCCAACAAGAGAAAGGAGTCCTCCGGTGTACGAAGGATGTCGTACGAAGGCATATGGCCCCGTCTTGATTAACCTGTGGCCCGGGAGAAGCGCCAGCTCAAACGTAAAAAACCTGCCGAGCGCACGATAACACCAAAGGCGTATTCCCGTACCGCTCAGAGCCACCAAAAACGAAAGAAGGCCGAAGAGGTTGAACGAAATCCGCTCTGCACAGGTATCGGAAACAATGTCGTGCGTGCGTGACCCGACTAACTGCAAGATCGTAACCACGAGCTCGATCGCCCCGGGCGTAAATGCAAAACACTGGAAAGACTCTCAGCTTGCGGAGACACTTTGATTTGGAATCCCTACAGTCATGAGAGGACGAAGGAGGCTCTGCGAGGAAAATTCGAGGTTGGAGACCTGCTTGCGATTGGTGTCGTCCGGGGGTGGATTCGGTTTCCTCATGGACATATGAAGGGCGAGGGTAGTGCCGAAGACTAGCAACAGTCTTGCAAAAAGACTGATTACGCCCGGGTGATCAACGTCGGGGGATGGCCCCATCAGAACAGAAGACAAAGGAGCGAAAAAAGCGAAACGAGTGCGCTGTTTACCCCGTGCGCGACGATGGAAGCTTATAAGTACTTACATGTACACCCTTTGAAATTGAAGCCCGTCTTAGCATGCTTTAGTTAGACTAGTATAGATAGACTCGTTAAGTAAAGGCACCTAGCGAGACGCAGGGTCGGTTACCACTATTATGTCAATTTGTCAATGAGTCCAATACAAATGTTCCAAAACTCACCCAAATGATACTAGCTACCCTCGCAGACCAACCACCGGCAGTTCCAATCCTTTATACCGTAACCTTCGAACATATATGTTACTGTCAGCAATCGTGTCGAAGGAATACCGTAGGTTGGCAAGTCCTATCTGCTAGGCAGTTACACTGTTCAAACTGGAGGCTCAAAGGGCAAAAAACAAGCTGTGACCTATCCAGTCTGACAAATCAATCGGAACTAGTACTGCAAAGGAAACTTTAACCCGAATCTAGTACTCAGACGCGCAAGGCAGAAGTCCGGCGTTGACAAGTCGCGTCACGCAAGACCCTTGAGTCTCGCCGCCGCATCAGCATCTGCCAGTTTCAAGCCCTTGCTCGGGAAAGAATGGACCCACAATGACTGACCCACAAACTGTCAAAAACGGCACGGCAGCACGGGTAATGTGTGAAGTACTACAACAGGTACTGGGAATCCGATTGAATCGCTCTACTCCATCTCAACACCCTCTTCTTCCTCTGCGAGCAACCTTTCCACCTCCAAAGCAGCCATGCAACCACTGCCTGCGCTCGTGATCGCTTGTCTGTAGCGCTTGTCCTGTACGTCACCTGCCGCAAATACGCCCTTAACACTAGTTTGCGTCGTGCCGGGTACGGTGACGATGTAGCCATCCTCATCTGTCTGCAATTGACTGCGGACGAGTGCGGTGGCTGGTTCATGCCCAACAGCATAAAAGAGACCATTGACAGGAAGGTCCTTTTCTTCGCCTGTGAGCACGTTCTTGATGCGGAGATTGTTCAAAAGGTCGCCATCACCTTGGCACTCGGAAGCAACTGTGTTCCAAAGTATAGTCTACGACAGATAGGAAGAGGGAGACGCGTCAGCCGATGTCACGGTTGATAACACGGTCGATCAAAACTGATGGCACATACGATCTTGGGATTGTTCATCAAACGTTTAGCCATAATCTTGGAAGCACGGAGTTCCCCTCTGCGCACTAGTACATACACGTGTGAACCATACTTGGTGAGGTCTAAGAAGAAGTATGTGAATTAGACAGCAAAACTTGGAGTGTTAGCTTACAAGTCGCTTCCTCTGCCGCGGAGTCTCCACCTCCAATGACGGCAAGACGTTTGTTCCTGTGTAACCCATCATGTGAGCATCTGATCATATACGATCTCGTCGAGCACAATAAAGTTTTACCTGAATATCGGAACTGCGCCGTCGCAGACGGCACAGGCACTAATTCCACTTTGCCAGTAGGATTCCTCACCCTTGAGTCCAAGGCGTTTTGCGCTGGCACCAGTTGCGATGATAATGGCGTCTGTTGTTTCAGGTTCTCCATCTTCTTCACCGTCGCGCCAGTACCGGAAAGGTCGGATAGACAAGTCGATCTTGGACACGGTTTCCGTAATTACCTGTGTTCCAAAACGTATTGACTGTTCACGGAACTTGTCCATCAAGTCAGGACCCATGATCCCTGTAGGAAAGCCAGGATAGTTTTCGACTAGAGCACGGAAGAGTAAGTAGGGCTGCGATAGGACGAAGAACAAACGCACTTTCGGTCGTCGTAGTGAGCTGGCCACCAGCCGCGAAACCGTTTGCCATGAAACCCTCGAAGAGGACGGGGCTGAGGTTGGCGCGAGCGAGGTAGACAGCGGCGGTGTGACCAGCAGGACCAGAACCGATGATGACCTGAACACGATCCCACGCGTGAGCGGACAAGTATTCCCAGTACGTGTTCACATATCTAAAAGATACATACGACTTTTGAATGCATTTTCGTGCTTTTGGGTACGGATCCGTTGGCGAGAGGCGCCATGAGTGTCAAGTTTCGAGATCGAGATGGGTCCTGCTTTAGAGTGAATACAGAGGCAGAAGCAGCTGGAAAAAGGGACACCCGGAGGGCTTTTGTCAGTACTCGGGTGCGAGAAAACAGGATGGCGAGTGTAGAGATCAGTCGACTGATACGGTACTTAAAGGTTTAGCTAGACTGGGCCCCACGTGAGTTTACGTTCAGATATGGGAATGCGATTATTCACCATGCTATCATTGGATCACGTGCCTGCTTGCTTATTTAATACTTGGCCATTCGTGCTACCCACTGCCTCGGAGCTGGTGCGCTGATCGATGACCCGATGGGACTTTCGTTTATGATTCTCACGCGCAAGAAAGGAACCTAAACATAAGCGATTCAAAACTGCAGTCGTGTAAACTGCTCGCGATCTGCCTTGTAATCCGGTGTACAAGGGAAGGTGGAATAAGGATCATTGGCACTAACTTGAAGGAATGGGAACTTCGGTTGGTAACTTGTGCGAGTCGGATGTTTCAGTCCGAGCTAAACCCTAACCTTAGAGCAGGTGTTTCTCACCCGTCGCCTTCACACCGCTCACCTCGCTAACCAACCAGCCAAAAGTACCTCCTTCCCGCTTCCCATCCGGCAGGTTGTCATGGAGTACGACAGAAAATCTGCTGTTTCGTCTTTCTACGGCGCACACAGGTCAATAGATGCCCTCAACGACCAACCGGCACCATCAAACACGGGCGGTAACCTTCCTCGGGGAGCAGCTCGGCCGCGCGCCGAGTCTCAGTCCTCCTTCTATGCTGATCGTCAATCTCGGGCCTCACAAGATGTGCTCAACGTTCAGTCTGCGGGGTACAACGTTTCTTCCTTTTTCGCTGCGGGCAGACAAGAACCGCTAAAAGGCGGTCGTGACGAAGAGGAAGAAGCGGGACATCCGGATAACTGGGACGTTTTTGCGGATTTCAACAACACAGGTCCAAGGTATAGCACCACTTTTGGTGTCGGTCAGCACAAGGAACCAGCGTGAGTCGTCAGGTAGCTCCTCTGTTAGTTCAAGTGACTCACGGTGGCTGGGAAAACAGGTATCACCAGCTACCACCCACGACGCCTGTCGTTTCCATCAAAGCTGATGGCCTTGATAACGATAATCCAACAGGGCCACTCGAGCTCGTAACCGTTCCTGCTCTCGGAGCCGAGTGGGATCGCAGGGAAATGAAGCAGATGACCAGGTCGGGCAGGAGAGAAATCAAGAGCGACGAGCGTCGCGCAAAGTGGAGAGCTTGGAACCGAGGCGAGATAGGTCTTTGCGGTACCAAATGGTTCACCAAGAGGTTCCTCGTATTTTTTGTTTTTGCCTGGTGTGCTATGTTAGTGACAATTTCTCCTCTTCCCGTCTGTCGTTGGGTTTGTGCTCATGCTACTGTCGCATGCTTTCCCAGTGTCGCCATAGTACTTGCAATCACCATCCCTCGCGTACCAGCAGTTTCATTCTACAGTTCTACTCCATTGACTGCAGCCACAGGCAAATTCAATGCATCAATACCCACTGAATTCTCGCGCGCTCCCGCCAATTTTTCCTTCCCCGCCACTGCTCTCATTCAACTCGACACGACTAGCAATATCATTCCTATCACTTTCAATCATATTGATGCTCAAGTATGGTATCCCTCTAGCGGCTTCCAGATTGGATCGGGTTACTTTGGAAAGGCGACCCTCCCTGCACATACCTTCCCGATCATCGAGGTCCCGCTCAACTTTTCGTATATCGCTCCGAATGATACGGATCCTACCTGGGTGGCGTGGTATGATGCCTGTAAAAATTCGGGGACCTACACGAATGGAATCAGACCTGGTGCGTTTTGCGCCACTTTCCTACGCGAAAGCTAATGTACATTGAAATGGTTCAGGTGTGAACTTTGAGATCATTTTGACAATGGACATTCGAGGTCTGCCGTCGAAGAGTACGCAATCTGCTCAAGTAAATGCCGCCGCGTGCCCTTTCGAACTGCCGATAACCAGTGGCTAAACACGCTTCCTCGGTCTGTTACTACATGCATACATTAATTCACTCCTTGGATATTTACCTCTGATTTTTCACTGTGTTGACCCCGGATCTGGGTTTTGTGGACATATCCTCTTCTCTTTTCCAATTCCTCTACATTCATCGTCACTACTAGCTACACTTCTGTAGCACGTTTCTCTCCCTGGACTTGCTGCATCTGGGCACACCCGATTGTTCGTCACCTGATACCTTGGCCCTTTGGCCTTGGATTCTCTTTGTTCACAATCACCTCGAAATACTTCACTCTTCTTTACTCGCACACTCCTTGACACCTATGACCTGACTGATATCTTATCTCGATACATTTTCGATTCATAGGAATGTGTCATTTCACTTGAAGGTAATGTTGACGAGTGAAAGGACTCGCGGTGCCGGTCGCTGGCTGCTAACTGTCAATAATGTACACTGCTATACAGCAGTGAGTTATCGAAAGCAAGAAAGCAACGAAGGATACAATACATTTTACAGGACGTCTAGCCGGCGTATAGCAAGAACTAAACACAACGTTCGTCTACCTTTAACGAAAGCATCCTGAACGGTGTCCACGGGTATCAACGACTGGGGTATCATGTCCATGAATGGGGGGATATATAATGGAAGTAAATCGTGATTCGTGAAGGGGTTCGGAGGCATTAGGAATCGTCATGGAGTGCCAAGCTTTTAAGCTTCGACCACAGCCATCGGTGGGACACGTAGGTGCTGCGGATTCAGAGCATGCTGCATAGCCTCGGAATATGGGGGAGGGTTTGGTCCTCCGTAGGGTGGGAGGTACCGAGTGTCATGATCAAAAGGGTGCGGCCAGTAAATCGCAGGAGTCATGGACCTCATAACGATCGTTGACTCCACGTGTTGAATTGGAGGTTGTCGACCTGTGTTTCAAACGTCATCGAGACTGATTACATATATAGAATGCGTCATACGTATATAGGTGTGTGGCCATGGACGTGGAGGTGGCAAGGCCGGAGAGGCTCGGGATTGACGATGGAAGTAGGCGAGCCGGGATATATATGAGCCTGCTAATATGAGGAGAGCGAAGCCGACTGGAGAATGATGGCATCAGGGATTCCAGCCGACCGATACTAATACTCAGACCCACCCAACCCAGTCACGATCGCGAAGATTGTGGAGAGCTGAATAGCTCCATTGGCTGGACCGGCAGCCTTTGGCGGAACGGTCGACAGGGTTGGATGCGACGCAAAGACAAACCCTTCACTTGGAGAAGGAGTAGTGAAAGCGGCAGACAAAGACGGGTCCATCAGCTGGGTAACAGAGCTGGGGAAAACACGATTGCGCACATGTGCAAGTCTTATAAGACGAGTCAGTACATTCCCCCGGGGTCATCTTGCCGCCGGAGCTGCCAGTTACTATTTGCTTATTGAGTCGACTGCGCCCCGCGGAGCCCAAAATAACCACCGATGATCGCGGAAGCTTGCCGCAGTTGTGAAATCTATCCCTATTTGGCAGGTGCTGTAGTCCATCGGTCAGAATTGTCGTTGGGAGAACCACGAAGAGCTATAATCCAGGATCGGAGCCAGTGGTTTATCAGGTTTCAGGGTTCAAAGCAAGTTCAAAGTCCGGATACCCTCAATTCTGCATCGATGATCCGAAATGTGTTGTAGTCACTACAACGATCTATTGCCAAGGCCGCACCCATTGTGATTCGTGAAAGAGAATTCGCCACATGTCCATATATATATTTAGTAAATACGCTCATCCTCAATCCATAACCAACAATTCCGTGAGGCTGAAGGATCACTTCGAGTTCCCCGGAACTCAACCATCATGGGGGAACCTAGGCTAGTGATTAGTGCTCCTGTCTGCAATGGCCACTGGTGCATCTGTGTGCTGAAGTCGTCTGCGATGAGTTTGGCCTTGGTTTCCTCGTCAATATACGATGCTATCTCCAAGAGTGTGGTCGTGTACGTACGCGTCCGACCCCTTGATCGAGGCCAAAACCTGGCTGCCAAGAAAGTGAGCATCACTGGAACGGCGGGTAAACAAGCCATTCCGGACGAGCTCAACTCACTCACCGACAAAAATGCAGGTGGCAAGTAGGTAGATGGGACTCCCCCCAAGATATGAGACGAATATGTGAGTGAGCGAAATCATCAAGTGAAAGAATAGGCTATAGCAAAAACGACGGGTCACTCGGGGAGGTCGAGTTGAGCGGATGTAACCATCGAGCGAAACGTCCACATTATATAAGTGGTATAGAATTAGGGTCATGTGGTGGGCAACGGCTTCCATTCCTCGATGACATCTCGTGGCTGTTTAATATATTGGACACGGCGGCATGGCGGATTTGAGGTTATCGCCCTGGCGCTGTACCAACGCTGTACCTACTTGTTCACCCCAAGACGCGGCTGAGAATATGTGCTCCTGTTTGGCTGAATTATCTGAAGCCTTCTCACTTAAAATCAGTACAGTACAGCATGATGTCAAATCACTATGTCATCATCTCCGAGGCACTGCTGGGACGGCACTACTGTCCGTGGGCCACTACAGCATTAATGCTGGTAGCATGTGAGGGGTCTGGATAGGAATGTTGGGTAGCTAGGCAACCCTGCAGATGTGGTAACTCGTGGCAAAAGGTGTAAGTTCAAGCTATTCCAAAATAACCGAATGGACTGGGATCTTCAGCCAGGTTCCTGATAGGGTGCCGCATCAGAAGTTAATAAGAGTTAGGGATGCGGCCTCAGCTTGGCCTCAGGTGCAAAAGAAAAAGAAGAGAAAATACAGTAATTGTACATGCTTATACTTGTGCCCTAATCACAATGTTTTTCTTTCGTGGCTATGGCTACGTGATATTCATTCACAATCCGGGTTAGGCTCGAGTTTCTTGTCTCAGAGGATCACCTTCATAATCGTCAAACATTACTCATAATTACATTGATCACTATCCATAGTTCATAGCTACAGCAAACGCACATTATTGTTTTTCGGCGATCTCACGTACCCTCTTTGAGCGATGGTACAATCTCCCTGGTCGCCGCATTCGCAGGTGTTCTCAAGCTGTATCCGAACTGCACGGGTTCCATCAATGGGCGGAGGTGAAGGAGGTCCCCAGCAGCATTGCGTTGTAAACGGGTAATGGGCAAGCGGAATTGGAGAACTCACAAAAAAGATGACATGAAGGCACTAGTAAACATCGGTGAAAGAGAGCTGGATCTTGAATACTGCCGTTCACCCAGTATATGTAAGTTACCCAGGTTGTAGAGACTACCACGAGTTGTGTGATTGTGGCATTTAAGAGCGACAAGCACGATACAGTGGATTCTCAGTTCCGGGAACTTCTGAAAAGGAATCGTCGTTGAACGCACTGACCACTATTGCGGCTGAGCGGCCCGTGCCTAAGCCCATTTCCATATACAGCACCAACATCTCTCATTTACTTATTTTGGACAAGCTTGATTGTTGTGTAGCACCTGACGAGTCTAGTCCTACCCAATACGCTAAGGCGGAGGCCACAGGGGACTCCGGTCCGAGGAAAAATGCTCTTACGCACGCCCTGCCTGTGCAGGGGGTGTGGGACTCTGTACACTACCCGGTGTCCCCGGTCTCATCAGGGCCTCGGGAGCTTAATACCCACTAAAACCTCAAGGTTAGTTGGCCAGTCAGGTGGTAGGGATGTGGTATTTTGGAGCGCTGTGGTCCAGGTGTGTAATGTTTTGGTCCTTGAGAGTGGTCTTCTGTTTCTACTTGCTAAGTGGCGGTCTTTATCGAGTCGCGTTGTGATGACGCCTCTTATTTTATCCACGTCGGGTCATCTCATACTCGGCCTCAACCTTAACGCCTAATACATATCTATTTACTCGTAGCCTCTGCTACAAGGGTCGTCAGAAGCGAATTTAACTAGATATTCTGCGCAACGGGGTAAGAAAGTTTTGAAAGTCATTCTAAGTGCTTCTGTTAAACCAACCAGATCCGGGCAGCGCAAGGTTGGAACAGAGTGATAGAATAGTCCCACTCCGAAGTAAGAATCGCGGGGGGGACAGACAAGTTGGGAACTTGCCTGGGCCCTTGAAACAGGTTCGGGCCTTAAGGCCTAAGGGATCGAAGGAAACAAGGCTCGGCTGAAGTGAGATGTACAACAAATAGATGTGAGGCTTAAATTCGAAAGTATGAGAGAAAAGCAATGGTCTCATCAGACGAAGAACAGTCTCCCCTACATCAGCGTTGCCAGTGGACGCCGCTCGCGGACAGCGATAGGTCGAACTCTGGTACCATCGATAAGCCTACATTTCAAGGACATCGTGCACTCTTTGATGGAATGGAGAATAGTTGCGCTTGTTTGTTGCGTGTTTGGTAGCGCAAGTAATGACGATATTTGACGTTGGTTGACAGGAACCCTAGTACAAAACGATGCCTCTGTCTATGCCATGCCCGAGACTTGGGTGCGTACTGTGGTTTACATCAAAGCGGCGCTCACCTTTATAAAATAGAAATGCCACCGAACGCTTCCACTCTGTTTCGCAGTACCTCAAACCGATTCGACACACAAGGTCTAGGTCCGCTGCCGTGCCCATGCATCGCTGCTTGCTTGTCTCCGAAATATTCTCTCTGGTCCTCGATTCCATACAGAAGTACGATGATTCGTCCGAGGAGCGCGAATACAGAGGGGACAATGTGCTTGCCAAGCGAACACTTGCATCCCTCGCCCGAACGTGCCGCATGTTCAGCGCACCTGCATTAGATTTACTCTGGATGCGTTTGGACAGTCTAGATCCCCTCATCAAAGTCCTCCCACGTCGATTGTGGGCCAAAAAACATACTCGCTTTGTCGTACGTTTCCGATCTTCTTTCTCCCCTTTATCTCGCTCAATCTTGTTGTCTGTCGCAGGTCCGGATCCTCATGAGCGATAGGCATTGGCTAACGTTCCACAAATATGCAGTGCGCGTCCAGTTTCTCTGCGGTCCTTGCCGTGACATTCCGCCATCGATTCAACGCAACGTCATCACTGCGCTCGCACGATTCCCGAAAGCTTCCCTCCCTCTTCTTCCGAACCTCACGGAACTTGTCTGGAGCGAATCGGACGCGATGAGCGTCATCGATCCAACAGTCACTCTGATCAAGCTTTTTGCAGGGCCCCAAGTGACATCTATCTCCCTCTTTTTGGTGTCCTGGCCGATCTATGTTTCTGCGCGGACTGTGCTCGCCGATCTACCCAGCTTATTCCCGAACGTCACTTCGTTTACCGCCATACCCCGCGCCTCTCTCAACGACCATTCCAAAGATATTGGTGACATTGTACGCAAATGGTCTAACTTGCGGGTTTTGCGTAGCTGCGCGCTTTCCCAGTCGATAATGGACGAACTAGCATCCCGACAAACATTGGATACGCTCAACATCGAGCTTAATAGCTACGTTCCGGATGCCTACGTCGATAAACTTCCAACCACCATTCATACTTTTTCGTTGGAAGGGAGTAATGCTTTGCACTGTATACGGTTCCTGCAAACACTGGAAGGAAATCCAACGAATTTCCGTCTTCATGTTGGCCTTGACTTCACACTCCCATCGGACATGGATACTCTCTTCCAAATGCTTCCTACGCGGTTCAATACCACACAGTTGCGAGATTTAACGATCTCGTCAAGGTCCTCGCACTGTCGGGTACTCGTGCTGCATTCATTCCCGCTCACGGAATCCCTTTTGGCGTCTTTGTATGCTTTCTCTTCCCTGGCTACGCTGGACCTGGATTGTTTTTGCGCGTCAGAGTTGGACGACGCTGCATATGAGCAGATGGCAGAGACTTGGCCGGAGCTGAGAAGCCTGAAAGTTGGCGTGGGAGATGTGTCCAGAGCGAAGCCGATAGCGAGTGTGGGAGCGGTGATCGCAGTGTTGAGGTCGTGTCCTCACCTGCACACACTGCACATCGTGTTCGATGGGTCGATTCCGCCACCGTCGCCCATGAGAACGGCCGAAGCGGAGGGAGTGGTGGATCGAGTGGCGATGAGCCGGGCTCCCACATGGGGCGTCTCGAATCAACAGATCACCCAGATCCACGTCGGGCATTCGCCAATCGGAGTGGACATGGGGAGGATGAAGGACTTGTCGTCGTGTCTGAAATCGGTGATGCCACGATTGGAGAGAATTCAGTCGACAAAGGGACCGTTCGCCTCATTGGACATGTTTGATGGGGCAGAGTCGGACGGATGGCGGACGCTGGGGCGTCTGCTGCTGGAAAACGACATGAACCCGATGACCTTGCCCGTGGTAGGTCAACTTGCCATGGTTTAAAAACCCATTCTACGAGAATGCCATTCTGCACACGAAGACCTTGTGGTCTTCACGTCGCCTTGACGTATGAACGCCGCGGACGGAAATGAGGACGGTTCAGAAGAGTCCAAATCGAACATATTCCCCTGCGAGTTCACGCTGGCCAAGAGATGGTCAAGGCCCAAAAAGTGCAACGGATAGAGACATTGTACATGTACTCGTACTGGAACATAGCTCCATGCCAACAATCGTAATCTAATAATTCATTCTGTATGCTACACTATTTCTGCATCTACGGCCATCCCAACCGTGCCGCTCTAGACGACAGGTTCTGTAGAGGGTACCAAGTGGTCAGTGTTGTCGGTGACTATTCAACTAACCGACTGCATGTACCTTTGGTAGGCAGATGGTCGCCTTGACCTCCGCGGTGTTTCGTGTCAAACTCTGCCGGGAAACGGAGTGAGTGATGACCTTGACGTCGAAGAGGGAAGACGTACGGGCTGGATCGCGGGTGGCGACGCCGGCCCGCTTGTTCGCGCCAGGTGGTACTTCTTTATCAGCACCCTTCGAGAGACGCTGCAACTCCGATTTTGTGAGCTGTTCGTCTGGAATCTTTTGGATAGCTTCTGGAGGGAAGGAATCGACGGGTTTGTCTCCAACAAAGTTTTGCGTGACCATGGTTGGGAGGAGGAGGAAGGAAGAGGAGGGTCACTTAGTAGTGCTAAGACGATGACATCATTGCCTGGGAGCGATCCGACGGGCCGGCGGTTCCGATGGATCGTGCGTTGGGTCAGCATAAGCAACTTGAAGTGGTATTTATTTACTAACATTAAATACTGACCATGTCCAGTGTCGATGACAGACCTAAATCACTGACAGCTCGTACCCCGTCGCCTCGACGTTGCTGTTTGTCTCGCATCTCCACCGTCTGCGACTCCCAACACCCCCTGCCCAGCCAGTGCGCACCAGTATTTGACCCACCATCCCAACTCATGCTAATTCAACGTCCAGGTCTGCTCACCCCCTCCCAAGGCCTTCCAAATCGATAATCCTTTCCTTTCCACGTCTCAGACCCAACGGCCCGACCACGTCCCAAGCCACGCCCATTCACCGTTGTCTTCTCGTCTCCGAGGTCCTCTCACTCATCCTCGACTTCGTACGCCGGTTGGACGAGTCATCAGAGAGCGAGCTCAAATGTAACCGTAACTTGGGAAAACGCACCCTTGCTGTGCTCGCCCGAACCTGCCGCACCCTCAGCTCACCCGCCCTCGATGCACTCTGGATGCGTCTGGACAACCTCGATCCACTGATCAAAGTCTTGCCACGCCGCATGTGGGCCAAAAAACATTACCATTTCGTCGTTCGTCTCTCAGATAGACTCTGTCTGCTCATCACACGATCAATATCCACAGGTCCGCATGTTCATGGGCGACAAACAATGGACCACCTTTCGCAAATATGCCGAGCGCGTCAGATCTCTTCGCGGTCCCTGCTGGCGTATCTCTGCGGTAGCTCAACACAACGTCATCACCGCCCTCGCCCGATACTCCAAAGCGTCGCTTCCCTTACTTCCCAATCTCACAGAACTCGTGTGGAGCGAACCCAAGATGTCCAACCTCATCCATCCCTGTGTGCCCCTTATAAAGCACTTTGCAGGCCCAGAAGTGACCACTATCTCTCTCTTCCTCGACTACTGGCCCAGCCACGTTACCTCCGAACTCGCCGTCCTCGCCGATCTCCCTAACCTATGCCCTAACATCACCTCCTTTGCCGTATTCTTCCCCCGTTCTTCCTATACTGATTATTCCCGTGAAATCGGCGACATCGTCCGCCGGTGGCCCCGCCTCCGCGTATTGCGTAGTTGTGCCCTCCCACAGACCGTTATGGATAACATCATGTCCAGACGCACGCTCGATACCCTCAGCATCGAGCTCAACAACTCGAGTACCGCCATCTACGTCTGTCGACTCCCCGTACAAGTGCACACGTGGTCGCTTGGCGGTAACAGCGCCACCATCTGCTTGCGCTACCTCGATACCCTCCAAGGTACTCCGGCGAATTTCCACTTGCGTATCGGCGCGGACGATTCGACCACGGGCGACTTGGAGGCGCTGGTGGGGGTTTTGCCTGCGCGCTTGGACAAGGCGCGCC
>JBBPRP010000549.1:0-13051 GCA_038093135.1 Leccinum longicurvipes
GGTTGTGGTTGGAAACAAAGATGCATGTAAACTATTTTAAACTCAGACATGGTCCTAATATGTGTATGTTTGTTTGTATGACCAAACATAACCAAATAACACTTGATTTCAATGTAATGAGTAAAAGGTGCAAAACTGTTGCAATGGTATTGATGTTTTTGAAATGACCCTAAGTGTGAGCTATGTTCAGGTTGCCACTAGACAGCATATGACTTATCAGCTATGAAGCTGTAAGAACTTCCTAGGCTTGAGCGGTAGAGCTTGGGGGAAAAGACCAAGAGAACCAGACTAGAGGGCATCCAGCTGGGGCCTTGGGGTTTATATACTATTCTACTGTTTGTACATGTTTGTACATACTATAGCTATACATGGTAATATTACATGATCCTTCCAGAGGCTATGTATGTATTTGAAATGATCAGTAAGTGTCTGAGTCATGAGAAGTCATGGTGAGTCATAAATCCTGTGCATGACACAGGTTTGCATAGGAATGTGCAGCATAAAATGGAAGAGAAGTGCATAGCCATAGAATGGAAGCGTGCATAGCCGAGATAAGGGGCATGAGGCAGGCATGTGTTTGCCACGAGGCATAGATAAGCACAGCCTTCGGGTAATAGTTTACCCAGCAGTGATAGTGCAGTATGGAGTGGTGAATGAGTCCTAGCCATTGAGGCTGTGGCATGGGAAAAGGGACTTAGTACCTTTTTGTGTTGCAATGAGATAGGGGTAAAAATGGGATCGTAACAGTTTTGAAATGGATGTATCTTTGTAGTATGTAAGCGAAATCACATGACCCTGGGAACAATATTGTAGCCAAGGGTTTGTACTTTATTTGTTCCCACCAAAGCAAAGTGAAATTCCCACAATTAATTGTGGGGCGCTTTGCACTCCAGTTTGGGGGTTAGGCATTGCAATGGTTTTGCACCTCACTGTAGCATTGATGTTAAGTTCAGGACAGACACTAGAATTGACAATGGGAACAATGGGTGGTGGTGGTGGAGACTACCATTGTTAATAGTTACCAGGGCCTCTTGCAGTGTATTGCTTGTCTGCATTCCAGGTGGTCCTGGTGTTTACCAATTTATTAGTGGCACCTTTGTTGAGATGCAAGTAATAAGAAAACTGTGATGGTGAATAGTACAATGTGGTGACAAGTGTGTGTTGGCAGTGGTCTCTATTGTTCAAGCAGACCATGCTGCCTTAATGGATTCTTTCTAATTGCTTGCAGTATACTATAATTGTGTCATCAGTGGCTCTACATATGTAGTTCTCAAACCTTAGAGATAATTGCAACTTTTTGCTGCTATCTATGCCTCTCCTAAACATGGAAATCAGGATTGAACCCAGACTACTCATGTTCACTCTTAACACAAGTCACAATAATCTAGTATTTGCCACATGTCTCTACAGAAATTTCATCTGTGATGTAATAGTAATCAATTTGCATGGGCCTGGCTTCAAAATTGGAAACACTTCTATAAGTTTTTTTGCTGTTACAACTATTTTTCTTTCCTTTCTTGCCATCTGCTTTTCTTCTTTAAAACAACTTAATATTCTGACCTTCATGAAAGGAGGAGACTTCATTAAATTGCTGAAAATGGAATGGTGATTAAATAAAATAAAATATTAGAGAAATATGTAACATACTCATTCTATTCTGAATAATGTAATTCAAAATCATTTCTACCTTTTCCTCCTTGGATGCTTTTCCATACTGATGATGCATTTCCTTCACAGCCAACTTCACCTGCTTAGGTATGTTTGATGCTTTGTACTTTTCAGCAGCAGATAGAACTGAGTTAGATTCTTCAGAGGCATCTTGATGGAAAAGATAGAAAGAATGCTCCAGAATAAACAATGTGCCTATAGAGCCATAATATGGGAGATTTTAATATATGTATATAAGGAAAAAGGAAAAGAATATACCAATATAAGCTCGAAAGATTTGCTGCCATGAGTAAAATTTTATCTGCAATTTTCAATTATAGCTTGCTACAGAATGAAATGGATGATGAATTCACAGTGCCATGCAGGTTGAGAATGGAAGATTCTTGTAGGTCAATATTGGACTAAATAATGAGATGTTACATTGAAAGTACAATAAAATGAATGCACATACTTTGTGAAAGTTTCCCATAGTCTAATAATGACGAAGTATGATGAAATATACAAGTCATAATAAGGAAGATGTATTCAAATATAATAATAGTAACAATAAACTCACCATCTATATATGAAAATGAAATATTGTTACAATTTGATATTAAAGATTACTTACAACCTACAAAAAATAGGAAGATTGATCCATATGTTGGATATTTGTTACAATAGTAGTGAAATGTCTTACATCCTGCAGATTTCAGAAGAAAAGGTGGAATGAGATTATATAGGCCATTAAAAATGAGATAAAATAACTTGCAGACTATGAAAATAAGAAGCCATTAGTGAATCAATGTCAATGAAAAAAATGCAAAGTATATATTACCTCCTAGAAATGTAAAATAATGATCATGAGTATAAGATGCTCAACCACATTCCACAAGACAAAATATACCCTCTATCATCAATTCCCAATGGAACATGTGCTGATCAGCATGATTTTCATACAAATGACAACATATGTGTAACTCACAGTCTTGAATAATAATATAAATTATAACATTAATGTGATATAATGTCACTTTTAATATAATCTAAAGCTCACCAACTGATTCAGGTAATTTAAAAATCATGCATTAATATTGATACTGAAATAATAGTATAATAAACAACCTACAACCTAAAAATAGACAAAGTAAAATAAAAGTGAGCATGGAAAATAACTATTAAGAGAAATATTTCATAAAGGACAACTCACATCCTATCATTTGCACATAAATATAAGAACATAGTATTATCACCATTATCACAGTTGAGATTACATCTGTACAACTCACATACTAGCATTTACAAAGTAAGATGAGAAAATTATCATCACCACACTCTGGAACATTCTACAACAAACAACACACTTGCTGTTATTTGTAGGATGGAATAAACAATGAACAGACATGGTATTATCAGCACTGTCACTGCTACTCTATGAACTATTGCACAATAGATGACTCACTTCCTGTGTTTGCATAAACAGATAGAACATTGAATGAACATGGTAATATCAGTATGACTATTCTTCAGAATATGGCATAATACACAACTGACAAACTGTTTTTATAGATGATGAATGGACATGGTATCATCACTATTGATGCTCTCTGGAACATTTGATAGTGTTTGTACAACTCACTTGCTGCCATTTTCAACATAAAATGAACAATAAATGAACATGGTATTATTAACATCACTACTCTCTGAAACATTTCACAATATACAACTCACTTCCTATCATTTGCAGAACAGAAAAAGGGATATAAATGAGAACATCAGCATCACCAGAACACACTACAATAATGTCAATATACAATACACAACTCACAAGCTGTTTTTTTTTAGGGAAAAAGAAACAATGAATAGACGTAACATCATCAGGATCACTACTCTCTGGGATGTTCCATAATAAACAACCTACTTCCTGTCATTTATAAACAAAAGAACAATAAATGAAGGTATCATCAATGTCATTGCACTGGAGAATATTCTACAATACAAAACTTACTTCCTGTCATTTGTGGGGGAGAGAATAATGGATATGATGTCATCAGCATCACTACTGTCTGAAATATACAACTCACCAACTGTTATTCCACAGAAGAAAAACAGTGAATGAATGAAGAGCACATTATCAGCATTACTACTGGTAGGGACACTTCAGAATACATAACTCACTTGCTGTCATTTCCAGAGCAGAAAGAACAATGAATGGACATGGCATCATCAGTATCACCACTGTTTTGAAGATTTTCCAACACAAAAATTACCAACTGTCATTTGGAGAATAGAAAGAGAAATATACAAAACAGCATGATCAGCACCACTCTATGGAACATTCCCCAGTATGTAACTCACATACTGTTGTTTCAAGAACAGATAAATAATAGAGATGACATCATCAGCATTACTACTCTATAGAACATTCCACACATACAACTCACTTGCTGTCATTTGGAGAACAGAAATAACAGTGAATTAACATGGCTTTATCAACAACACCACTCTCACAAAAATTCAACAGTACATCACTCACTCGCTATCATTTGCAAAATGGAAAGAACCATGAATGATAGTATCATCAGCACCACCACATAGAATAGTTCACAATACATGACTCACCAACTATTATTTCCAGAGTAGAAAGAATAATGACTTTCACATTTCTACAATATACATACAACTCACTTGCTGTGATTTTTAGTGCAGAAAGAACAGTGAATGGATTTGTTACCATTAGCATCAAAACACTCTGGAACAATACATATGTACATAACCTACTTCCTATCATCACCAGAGCAGAAAGAACAGTAAATGAATATGGCATCATTAGCACCACCACATCTGGAACATTCCACAATGCAGAACTAACTTCCTGTAATTTGCAGGACAGACAGAACAATAAATGGATATGATATCATTAATATCACCACTCTCTTGAATATTCTATAATGGATAATTCACCACCTATCATTTACAGAGGGGAAAGAACAAGGAATGAATATAGTATCACTGCCACTAGTTGATTACACAAACTCACTAACTGTCATTTGAAAAATAGAAAGAATATAACATAATCAACATTTGTGCTATCTAGAACATTGCACAATGCACAACTCACTTCCTGTCATTTGTAGAATGAATGAACAGTTAACGGACACAACATCATCAGCATCACCACTCTCTGGAAGATTCACAATGCACAACTCACATACTATAGTTTACAGAGAAGAACAATGCATCCACATAGCATCATTAGTGTCACCACTCTCTGGAGCATTCTTGAATATATAACTCACATGCTGCCATTTGTCATTTGCAGGACAGAAAAAATAATAAATAGGAACAACATCATTAGCATCACTGTTGTCTAGAAGATTTGACAAATAAAATTCACTAACTATCATTTGAATTTTGTAGAATAGGAAGAATAATGAATGAGCCTGGCATAATCAGCACTACGTACTTTCTGGAACATCCCATATCACTGGACTTGCCTCCTGTCATTTACAAAATGGAAAAACCAATGAATGAACATAGCATGATCAGTACTACCAATTTCTAGAATATTTTTTCATGCATGACTCACTTGCTGTTATTTCCAGAGTAGAAACAACAGAACATTGTATCATGTAAATGTCTAGTGACTATCTTGAACAATGCACAATACACAACTCACTTGCTGTTATTCATGGGATAGAAAGGAAAAATGATTTCCATGTCATTACTGCCCACTCTCTGGAAGCACAGCTCACTCGCTATTATTACCAGAACAGAATAAATGAATGAATAGATAGAGATCAGCATCTTTACTCCCTCAAATATTCCACAGTACATAACTCACAAACTATTGTGTCCAGACCAGAAATAACAATGAGTAAATATGGCATTATCAGCACCACTCTCTAGAACACTTCACAATACAAACTCACTTTCTGTCAATTGCAGAATAGAAACAAAAATCAAGGAATAAACCACCATCATCAGCATTGCTATTGTCTGGTGCATTTGACAATATACAACTCACATACTATTATGTCAAGAACACAAAGTAAAATGAATGAACATGGCATTCTCAGTATCACCATTCTCCTGAATGTTGTACAACATAGAACTCACTTCCTATAATTTGCACAACAGAATGAATTATGATGGACATTGTATCATCATCTGCACCACCACTCTCTGGAACATTGCATAATACATGACTCACTTCCTGTTATTTATAGAACAGAGAGAACAATAGATGGATATGGTATCATCATCAACATTGCTCTCTGGAACATATTACAATATGCAACTCACTTGCTGTCAATGCCACACAATAATGAATTACCATGACATGATTGACATCAACCATCTCCACTGTCTGAAACATTTCACAATACACAACTTACTTGCTGTCATTTTCAGAGCAGAAATAACAGTGAATTGACATGCTATTATCAGCATCACCACTCTGTGGAGTAATACAAAACTCACATGCTGTCAATTGCAGAACAGAAAAAAAAATAGAAACATGCCATCATCAGCATCACTGGTGTCTGGAACATATCACAATAAACAACTCACATGCTGTTATCTCCAGAACAGGAAGAATAATAAAGGTGAATGTGAATAGCATGGCCAACATCACCACTGTCTGGAACATTCTATAATACAATACTCACAAACTATCATTTGTAGAGAAGAAGCAAAAATGAATGACATTAAATCATCAGCATCACTATTCTCAGGAATAGCTCACCACCTGTCATTTAAAGAGGAGAAAGAATAATGAATGGAATGGCATCATCAGGATCTCTAATGTCTAGAACATTCCACAATACACAACTCACTTCCTGCCATTTCCACAGCAAAAATAAAAAAGAATAAACATGGCATCATCAGCATCTCCACTCTGTCTAGAACATTCCATAACACAACTCACATGCTGTCATTGAAACATCAATGAAAGATCTCTCTGCTCTCTCAATTATTGTATACTACACAACTCACATGCTGTGATTTTCAGGATGGAAAGAACAGTGAATCAACATAGCATTATCAGCATACAATGTCTAGAACAATACATGATATAAAACTCACTGGCTGTGATTTTCAGACAGAATAATGAATCCACATATTATCAGTAACACCACCCTCAGAAATATTTTACAACATACAACTCACCAGCTATGATTGGCAGCACAAAAAGAACAATGAATAGACAATCATCAGCACTGAGACTCTCACAAATATTTCACAGTACATCACTCACTTGCTGTCATTTCCAGAGTGGAAACCACAATAAGAAACATGATGTTGTCAGTATCACTACTGTCTGGAACATTCCACAATACATGACCCACTTCCTGTCATTTACAAAGGAGGAAAACAGTCATTGTCCATGGCATTATCAGCATCAGAACTCTCTAGAACATGTCAAATATGAAACATACTTGCTGTCATTTGGAAACCAGAAAGCATGGTAAATGGTCATAATATCATATCAGTATCTCATGTGTTTGGAACATCTGATGATATATGTACAACTCACTGGCTGTTATTTGCACACCAGAAGGAACAAAAAATGAACATGACATTGTGAGTACTACAACACTTTGGGAGATTTTACAATATACAATCTACCAACTGTTATATTCAGAGCAGAAACCACAATGAATGAACATGACATCATCAGAAACTCCACTATATTCCATACTACACAACTCACTTCCTAATATTTGGAGAACAGAAAGAGCTTAGCACCAGCACTCTTTAGAATATTGCATATGATAATATAGAACTTACTTCCTTTATTTTCAGAACAGAAATAATGTGGCATCATCAACATCATCACTCTTCAGAATATTCTACAACACACACAACTCACCAACTATCATTTGCAGAAGAAAGAACAATGAATGAACATAGCATCAAGCACTATCATGCTGTACAGAATACTATGCAATTCATAACTTACTGCCTGTTAATTGCAGAACCAAAACAAAAATGAAGAAACATTCCATTATCAGTATCACCAATTTTTAAAACATTGCACAATATACAACTCACTTCCTGTAAATTGCAGAGAAGAATGAACAATGAATGAACAAGGCATCAGCAGTACCACTTGTAGGACATTTAGTGGTACAGAGCTCACTTCCTGTCATTTTCAGAACAGCCAGAACAATAAATAAACATGGTATCATTTATATCACCACTCTGGAACAATCTACAAGACACAACTCACTTCCTGTTATTTGCAAAACAGAAGGATTGATGAATGACCATGTCATCATCAGCATCTATACTACTCACCCACTGTCATTTCCAGGGTAGAAAGAACAATGAAACAATATAGAATTATTTATCAGTATCACCACTCTCAAGAAAATTCATCAATACAAAACTCACTATCTGTCATTTCCAGAGTAGAAAGAATAGAACATATCATCATTAATATATCCACCCTCTAGATCATTGTACAGCAATAACCCACTGTCTATTGTTGTTGAAGGACAGAATGAACAGCAAATGAATAAGCCATGTACTGTCTGGATCATTACACAATACACAACTTACTTCCTGTCATTTGTGAGCCAAATAAACAATTGATGAAAATGGTATCATATCAACACCACCACTCTCTTGATCATGATACAATGCACAATTCACCAACTGTCATTTCCAGATAAAAAAGAACAGTAAATCAGTATAGTAACATCAATATCACAACTGTCTAAACATTACACAATACATCACTCACATACTGTTGTTTACAGAACAGAATGAATAATGAATGAACATTGCATCTTCAATATATATTTCTGCTCTCAGGAAAATTGTACAAAAAACTCACTTCCTATCATTTGTAGAGCAGAAAGAACAATAAATAAGCATAGAATCATTACTATCTCTACTCTCTAGAACATTGTATGATAACACAACTCACTTGCTTGTTATTTGCAGAACAGAAAGTACAACAAATAAACATGGCATCATTAACACCATCTTACTCTGGAAATTTTAAAATATGTAACTCACTCGCTGCCATTTCCAGTACACCAGCAGAGAAAGAACAAGGATACAATGTAGTAACATTAGCATCATCACTTCCTGGAAGGCTGGAGCATTATGCAATGTATAACTTACATGCTACAATAAATGGAGATGGTATCTTTCATTCTCTTGAATATTGCACAATAAACTCACAAACTATTATGTTCAGAGGAAAAAAAAATGAATCAACATAGTATCAACATCTCTATTCACTAAAACATTGTACAATACACTACTCACTGGCTATTATTTGTAGAACAAAAATCACAAGAAATGACCATGACACCATCAACACTACCACTCTCTGGAATATTTTACAATCCACAACTCACTTGCTGTTATTTCCAGAATAGGAGAAAAATCAAGGATTCAATAAAGTAACATTATGAGGCATCATCACTGTCTGAAACATTTCACAATACACAACTCACTTGCTGTCATTTTCAAAGAAGAACAAACAGTGAATGAATATGCAAACATCAACACCATGACTCTGGAACATTTCACAACATACAACTCACTCGCTTTCATTTCCAGATCAGAAAAACAATGAATAAATATAACAACATTAGTATCATCACTTTCTAGAACATCTCACAATACACAGCTCACAAACTGTAGTTTCAAGGGTGGGATGAACATGCATCATCAGCACTACCACTCTCTGAAACATTCCACAATACACAACCCACTTCCTGGCATTTACAGAACAAAGAGTGAAATGAATAGACAAGACATCATCAGCATTACCATCTCCAGAACATGTTACAATACATAACTCACCTGCTGTTATTCCCACATCCAAAACAACAATCAATGAATATAGCACCATTAGCACCACTACCCTCTGCAACATTTCACCATCCACAACTCACCCACTGTCATTTCCAGAGCAAAATAACAATAGAGATATTATCAGCACTGTTACCACATTATCAAATATTCCACAAAACATAACTCACTGACTGTCATTTACAAAATAGAATAGACAATGAATGAACATTGTAACATCAGCATGATCACTCTATCAGTGAAACATCCCACAGTATACAACACACATTCTATTATTTCCAGAACAGAAAGAACAATGAATGGACATGGCATCTTCAGTGTCACCACTTTAGAATATTCCACAATGTACAACTCACTTGCTGTCATTTGCAAACAAGGAATGGACATAGTATCATCAGTATCATTACTGTCTGAAACATTTATAGCACACAACTCACTTGCTGTCATTTCCAGAGAATAATGAGCAATGAATGAATGTGACATGATTAACATCTCTATTCTTTAGAATATTTTACAATATCTAACTCACCTCCTTAATTTTCAGAGCCAAAGAACAATGATGGACATACAACCCATCATTATACTCACCATTCTATGGAATGTATCACAATAGATATGTAACTCACTTGCTGTCATTTGCACAGTAGAAACCATATATGGACATTGCATCATCAGCATGACCACTCCTCCAATGGGACATTACCCAATGCCCAACTCACCAACTGTCATTTCCACAGCAGAAAAATAATTGATGACCAGGGCACATTAGCATCACTACTGTCTTTAACATCCTACAATACACAACTCACCAACTGCCATTTGTAGTATGGACAGAATGAATCATCATCATATTATCACTATCACCAATATATGAATATTATATAATATACAACTCACCCACTGTTAATTTCAGTGTAGAATGAATAATGAACAGACATATCAGATATTATTAGTATCTTCACTTTGAATTATTACACAATATTAAACTCACTTTCTGTCATTGGCAGAACACAATGAACAAATACATATATGACATCATCAATGTCACCCTCCTCTCTGACACATTCCACAATACATAACTCACTAGCTGTCATTTACAAAAACAGAATGAACAGTGAATGCAGATGGTAACATCAGTATGACCACTCTACCAGTGAAATATTTCACAGTACACAACTCACATACTATTATTTCCAGAGCAGAAATAACAATGAATAGACATGCCATTATCAATATCACCACTCTCTAGAACATTCCACAATGCACAACTCACTTTCTGTCAAAGTTTGCCAATAAGAAATGGACATGGTATGATTCATATCAGCATTACCACTGTTTGGGACATTTTGAAAATATACAACTCACCAACTACCATTTCCAGAGCAGAAAGAACAAGATAGATATGGTATCATCAGCATATCCAACCTCTGGAGCATTATGTATTACACAACTCACTTGCTACCATTTCCATATTAGAAATAAAAATGAATAAACATGGCATCATCAGCACCTTCACTCTGAGAGGAACATTTCACAATACACAACTCACTTGCTGTCATTGAAAGATCAATGAATGAACATGGCATTATCATCAGCTCCATCAACACCACTGTCTGGAACACTCCATAATACACAACTCACCAGCTGTCATTCACAGAGTAGAACAAATAATAAATAAACATGGCATCATCAATATTGCCACTCTCAAGAATATTATATAATATATAACTCACATCCTATCATTTCCAGAGCAGAAATAGCTAAACATCACCACTGTCTGGAACACCCACAATACATTACTCACCAGCTATTATTTCATGGCAGAATGAATGATATACATAAAATGATGATCAATTGTACCCATTTGCCATAATGAATAACCCACATTCTATAATTCCCATAATTAAATAGAAATGATTAACACATCTCATGAGCTGGTTTGTATGAAACCATCTCACCCAAAACTGTGGAAACCATCTTCCCAGTCTTGCAGTATGGATCTTGTCAATGCTATGTACAGGAAATGCAGATTGATACAGCTTATCCATGTCTAATATAATACTTTGTTGAGATTCAGCATCAGCCTGTAAAGAATACATAACTTTCAGGCACTTACTCTTGAACTGCATATTTAATGCACAGTGCTATATTTGTTTCCTGAGCAGTCACAAATAACATTTGCAAGGCCTCCTCATTCAAGGCTCTTGCTGTAGTTTCCAGAAGTTCATTACACCCCTCATTAGAGTTGTGCATCCCTTCCATGCATGTAAATTCTATACCTGAAACATTTATGAAAACATATAATCACATACCTGCAAGCCAGACATTATATTTTGGTCCATGCTTCAATTGAGAGAGATGGCCCCATATATCAGCTTCCTCAAATACTCCATCAATGAGCATTTGAGCCTTTGCCACTTTCTCCTTCTGTGGTAGCTGTCTATCTCCACTGGCTAGTTTGCTCATAGCTACAGGCAATAGTGCATCAAATTTGGTGAACAGCACAACAACAGGAACTGGACAAGTTGTGAATTCAAGTGTATCTTCACAAAAATGTACCTACTGTTTTCATTGTCACACTCGTCAAAAAACATTTCCTCAGAACGTTGGATTGCCCGATCAAGTTTATCCATTGGGATACAGTACCTACAACCAATCAACAATTACTGCAAGCCTGTGCTAGTCAAGCATTACCAAATGGCATGAATCCGTTTCCTCAGAAAAGTCGTCTTTGCACGATCAGCAATGAAGTCCTTCAGTTGTTGGAATTCATCTCGAGAACCAGCCTCGAAGCCCCGCGAGTCATGGAAGACGAATTTGTCATTGCTCCGGAATATCAATTCATTTTCGATGTTGTGGATTCCACGCTAACGCACATCGATCAAAACGCACCTCATGTGAGTCCACCGTCAGTGACCATGACGACTATGTAGCAATACTCACCCACTCGGATCCCTCGATTTGAGTCAGATCAATCTACCCGAGTCGCGTGGTTTGGTACCGCACTCATCCATACGTATCAATCCATGATTACCGCACCTTGTTTCCCTCTCCATCGTAGACCTCCGGGTTTTCGTTTTCCTTTGAGTTACAGATAGCGCGGAGAATGAATGGTCGTCTTGCCAGCATTCGCCCGCCCAACTATTAGGATCCTGAAGCGACCGAATTTCTCTCGGATGTTTTCGAAACCGCCTGCGTTCTGTGTCGCCATCTCTAGAAAGCGTGAGCGTGTTGAAGAAACTGTAGAGTGTAGCAGCGTTGAAGGAGTTCTTGGTAGGTAGTTCCTCGATCGATCCCCATCTACAGTTCCGACATCCGATTCCATCATGTGATTCATGTCCCGAGGGGGAAATCAAAGGACACGTTCGTCGTCCTTCAAGCTTTCACTGGTAGGCTTCTTCCGGAGGTCTAGGATGGGCTGGACCCATCCGAGCACTGGCATCTTCTCTGAGTTGAAGTTCTCCGTAGGAGGCAACAAATTATGCTCTCACCGCCACGCGTCACATCATGTCACTGTTCAATGTTCAGTACTTATCGACTGCAACCTTACCTTACTTTCAGCCTGCCT
>JBBPRP010000550.1:0-13050 GCA_038093135.1 Leccinum longicurvipes
ACTTAACCTGGGAGTCCAATGTCTTTCTTCTTCACTCTCTGACATTGGACTCCAGGTAAGCATACTTCGCTTTACATCCAATATAACACTCTCTGACATTGGACTCCAGTCCCATATGTCAGTAGTCTAACAGAGAGTGAAGAAGAAAGACATTAGACTTCCAGGTTAAGTATGACAAGTACATAACAACAATACATATCAATAAAGCGCCACATCGTGACTGACAGAAAGTACAGGCACAAGGGGCAGAATAAGCGATCACTGTACTAAACACAACAGTGGGGTGAGTGCCAAACACACTGGGGTGACAATAATGCGTTGGGGAGGTGGCTGTAGCGGAGTTTGAACAAGTGAGGTAGGCACAAAAACACACTGGGGTGAAAATAATGCGTTGGGGAAGTGGATGTAGCGGAGTTTGAACAAGAGAAAATGATGTCGCCTTAGAAAAGCAAGTGGGGAGCGAGAGATTAAGGCTCAGGGCTCATAACCTGTTAGACTACTGAGATGTGGGACTGGAGTCCAATGTCAGAGAGTCAAGTATTTGATGTAAAGCGAAGTATGCTTACCTGGAGTCCAATGTCAGAGAGTGAAGAAGGAAGACATTGGACTTTCAGGTTAAGTATGACAAGTACATAACAACAATACATATCAATAAAGCGCCACATCGTGACTGACAGAAAGTACAGGCACAAGGGGCAGAATAAGCAATCACTGTGGTAAACACAACACTTTCATAGGCTGAGAGAGATCTCTTGAGATGTTGCCAAATGTGTTCAATGGGATTAAGGTCTGGAGATTGTGCAGGCCAGTCCAGAAGCTTGATTTCCTGCTCTTTAAATCAATTTTGGGTTCTTTTAGAGGTATGCTTTGGGTCATTATCTTGTTGAAAGATAATGTCATCTTCTGGGATTCCTGATTCTTTTATTCTTTGCAGCAATCCCTGCTCCAAAATGGCCACATACTGTTCAGCATCCATCCATCTCTCCACCTCACTCAAAACCCCCAACTCCTATGCAACCCCAAACCATCAAGGAGCCTCCTCCAAACTTGACTGTACCTTGGACCTCTCTAGAAATCAGCCCCTCTTCCTTCTTTTTCCACACATACTCTTGCTCATCTGATCCAATTGTATTGATGTTAGTCTCATCTCTCACAGTCTGGGTGCAGACAGAAATATCAATGATGGAATTGATAAATTGAGTGGCATGAAAAGCATTTCTGGCCTTGCCAGTAATAATTTGCTGAACAATTGCCCTCTTATTGATAGGAGTAAGCTTCAAGGGATGGCCACCATGAAGCCTAGTCCTCTCTGGCTGGAGTTCTAGGAGAACCTGGCATACTGTAGACTTCCCTAGGCCAGTGTGGAAAGAAATTTTTCTGGAGGAAATACCAGAGGAGGAGAGAGATGATATTGTTTCTTTGAGAAGCAGAGATTGGTTTCATGGTGATGGTGGGAAAATAAACATGGGATGGTGGAGTTTATATATATGCTGTCTGACATCCACTTACATAAAGGTGACATAATAGAACCATTACCACATCTATGTAACTATATTATGGCATGCTAGGGTCCAATGTATATAAATAAAACTTAAAGTCAAAACACTGTCTGAATGAGCAATCACTTTAGAATTGCTACCATTTCATCAGATCTTGTCCAAATCTCTTGACTCTTGCACAAATAGATAGCCAACAGTCTATACTCCATTTCATAGACTCATAGTTATGTTCAAGTTAGGGAGTTATTGAGGGTTATTGGTGTTAGTCGAAAACATGCAAACATGTGGACAGTTTTTTGAGCCACTGTATATGTCCCATTCCATGACCCCTGAGCAATGGAATTACCCCATCATGGACAAAGAAATACTCACCATCATCCTGTCTTTAGAACAATGGAGGCACTATCTAGAAGGAGCTCAGCACCAGTTTGAGATCTAGACAGACTACAAAAATCTCCAATATTTTATGAGCTTCCAAAACTTGAATTGATGACAGGCATGCTGGGCAATGTATCTTAGCCAGTTCAATTATTTATTGATCAACAAGCTAGGCATGATATCCATGGAAAAGGCAGATGCACTCTCTAGAAGAGAGGATCACACCGAAGAGATTGAGATAGATAATCAGGAAGTTATTCTCATCTCCAAAAATTGCATTTAGTACTCTGCCAAAGCAGATCTCTTTGAAGAGATCAAACAACACCATAAAGAGCTGGATTCCCCAGATAAATCAATCTTGCAAGAAGGGTTATGGATGTATGTAGATAGCATCTGGGAGGAAAGCTCATCAGCATAACATGTCTGATGGGAAGTAGAGGGTAACTGACTTGATGGTCCAGCCACATTCATCCCCATATCATCTTCCTCATAAGGAGTAGAGTCCTCGTAATTAATTGCCATTGATTTGTCTTGCATCATTTCAGAAGGTGACATCTTGAGCAAATAATCATCTATGATATCAGCTGTGTCTATCTCATGGTCTTCCATGGAAACATTATGCACATAGCCAAGAGAGTCAACCTCATTGGCTTTACCTTTATTCTTCCAATTTTTACACATTGCATAGTTATCTGCATGGTGCTTGCCATGTCTAGCAGAAGCACCTTGAGAGACTTCTCCTCAGTAGGAACCTTTATCATAGCCTTGTCCACCACAACCCCATCCTCTTTGATTAGTTTGATAGAACAGAGGGTGATTACCCTGACTTCCATCTTGGTTATTGGAGAAAAAAGGGTTCCAGGGACAGTTTTGAGGTGAACTGTGTTGTATAACAGTTGCACAATTAGCATTAGGTTCTCTCTCAACATGAGTAATTTGAGAGGCAAATGGGCATTTACCAAGAGCAGATTGAAGGTTGATCTCATTAGAGATCTTCGGAAGAATGGTGTCAATAGTGAATTGTTGTGCAGAGACATTATGCACAACATTAGAGATAAGCCATTTGAATCTACCCTGAGGTAGTTGCACAAGTAGGATCATAGTCCAAAGCTGAGCAGGTATGTGAAGGCCAGCAGCAATACATTGAGAGAACATCAATATAATATCTCCAATATCCAACGAAAGATTATCCTCATGGACTTGTTTTTGAAGGATTTGGGCAAATATGTGGTATTGTCCCGCAATACCAGTCGTACCATAGAGTTCTGCAAGTTTATCTCAGAATGCTTTAGCATGAGGGGGATATGTGATTATGGATGATGTAGCAGTCAGGACATATGTCCATGTGATAAGGTGCTTGATGTCAGGATTGATGTAAGTCTGTAAGAAGCCTAAAACCTTGCCATTGATCTGTTCCCATTTGGTCTTGTCCACAGCATCAGTAAAGTCCACTCGCTTACAAGATCCATCAATGAATTTCATGCCATCAAGCATAAAGAGTGAGCCTCCCAATCAGAGTAGTTAGATGATCCATTAAGATGAAGGAGTCCTGAAAGGACTGAGGATGAGGGATTGAATTCAGATGGAAAGTATGTTTCTGTTTGGAGGAAAGGATATGTAATGAATATAGGAAGTGTCATTCATCTTTGGAAATATATGAGCTAGTTGGATCTTTGCTTGCTTGAACACAAAGTTCAGCATTTATAAAGCAAAGTTTATTGAAGAAATGTTGATTTACATAGAACTCTTTTTGAGTCTCTTCTTTATCTATTGGAGAAATGTATTTGCTCATATGATTCTCGTAAGACATAATTCTAAAGTACACAGATAGAGTCCAATGATTACAACTGGCATGTTGCATGTCCAGGGTACTCACTCCTGGGTTTTGCCTGTAGTCTGAGATGTAAGCCCCTTCTCTGTGCCCTCCTATTGGCCATCTTGAGTGTAGGATAGCGCAGTTCAAGATCAGGTTCTGAAGAGATCCTGGACAGAGGACTACATCCAGCTTTGCTATCTCCTGAAGCTCCATCTTGTTGAGGATAGGGAATTCTTCTAGCATTGTGAATAGAGTCAAGAATATCCTGAATATGAAGGAAGATATAAGAGACCAATTTGAATGAGGTTAGGGCAGAGATAGCAAAAGGAGTGGCATCATCATCTATAATCAGCATTTGTAAAGCCTTGATCTCTGGATGAGCTGAGTAAAGCTTTTGTCAATGATATGTAAGCTATGAACTGAGTATTACATTCTCGCATATTACAGACTTCCTTGAAGAAGTTATAGTCTGGATAGTCAGCATCAAACTCAAAGTTTGGAGTAAGAGAGTCATAGAGAAGTTGAGTTGAATCAAAAGCAGGGAAGTAGTCTCCTCAGAACATTTCAAAGCCTTGGAAATGTATGAGGGCATCAGGAGTCAATTCATAATTAGGAGATGGGAATCAATTGAAGTTGCCAAAGAATATATAGTCTCTTCTCCAAAGGAGAAGGTACAGTATAGCAAGCAGTGAGGGATAAGATCTTTGAAGAGAGGAAGTTCTGGAAAATGAAAAGCAACAGGATATATGAGTCTGGAAGAGTAGAGTTCTTCCCCATGAGGGACAGGGGAGTATATATTGGTCATATGTTTCCAGCATGCACAAGAGATCCTGAAGTCTTCAGTCATTTTGGTTGGAAAAAAAGGAGTGTAGACATCCAGATGGAGACAATTGGATGTGATGGCCATTAAGCCATAAACTGGCATGCACTCCTCATTCTAGATTACTTCCATCACCTTGGTGGATAGGAACCCAACCTGATCGTACAGGTTGAGAAACAGATCTAGGTTGGACCAGATTGGCAGAGACAGGACTGGCATTGTAATGTGGCAGAGAGTAAAGAGGTAATGATGCTGATGGAGATTCTTGACAAGTAAGTGGATTCAAGGAAGGATCCTGAAAAGGCAATGGAGTGTCTGAGATGTGGTCACTAGAAGAATTGTCCTCTTGAATAGGGACAGCAAAAGGAGTCTGTTGAATAGAAGGTAACTCAAGGGCTCTGCTACTGGTAAATTGGGTTTGTCTAGGAATCAGGGGTTGTATATTAGATTCCTCTATTGGAGGTGGATAGATCTCAACATGTATAGATGCTGGAAATAAGTACCCACAGGGGCAAGACTCTTTTGATTTACTGTGTATACCACAGTTCTGACAAGCAAAGGCTTGTATACTATTGTACCGACCTTGATAAGATCAGATCAGTTGTCTATCAAGTATGAACTCGGTAGTCTCATCAGGAACATAGATGGTTGGAGGATGGTAATGATGACAGTGAATAGATTGGAGGGCTGGATGGTAAGAACTATCTGACCTATTAATCTCTTGAGAGCTTGGAGGATTATCTGTATGAGCAATCAAGGAAACTGGGTCAGTACTTGTAGTACATTGGGCCATATGGGAAAGAATATTAATGATCATCCACAAATGCTCCTCATGTGTGATGGGTAAAGGCATCATAAACTAGTATATTAGAGACAAGCCTTTAAGCCAAGGCAGGGCTATAACCTAAAGGGATGGGAATCCCTCTGGGTGCAGTATACAACTAGGGAACTTGGTGTGAGAACTCACTGGGAGTTGAGGAGTTTGTAGACAAAGCAGGTAGATATTGAACTGAAAGAACAGCTTGTATTAACTGGGCAATTGAGCCAGCTTTATATACTACTTCTATAGTATTTATATATGTATTGAACATGAACAAAAGAAGAGAGTCAGGACAAATATTTGACTCTTTAGATAAAAGATATAGATCAGTAATTAGTAAGTTGAAACAAGAGATTATCCAGTAGCATAAGAATCTCAAGAGATAAAACATAAGTGAATAATAAATATGAGTAAGTAACAGTGTCAGAAAAACATCAACCTATCATAGATAACAATGTATCAATCACACATGTAACAGATTGACATATTTGATATAATGTAGATCATTAATTGATCTGCATCAATCATAACTATATCAGGTTATCTAAGCAAGATCAGTGTATGATCAGGTGTTTAGGGCAGGCTCTGAATGCCCTTAATACAACTCCCAATACTACTTATCAGTACTGGAACATATGCTAAAGTTATTAGCATAATAGTGTAGAAAAAGTGTACTAACACTATTAAGTGACCACCATTAGGATAATTGGTAGTGTGGTCAGTGTGTGGTCAGTAGTTACAGTAGTTACATGTATAATAATGAAAACTAGATAGATATCATCATTTCCAACAGGGGCTTGACTTCTTTCTCTTTGGGATCCAGACTACTATAGGTTCCTCTTTAATATCTAAGAGCTGTTCTTCTGGCTCTTCTTCTTTGACCATCCATGTACCAAGTGTGGCAGCTGATGGAACTGGAGATAACTAACAAGAGTGGTTGAGAATGGGTGTGAGTCTCCATTTGTCTATCTCCTTGAAACAACCCTAAGCATGAGCTATGTTCAGGTCGCCACTAGACAGCATATGACTTACCAGCTATGAAGCTATAAGAACTTCCTAGGCTTGAGCGGTAGAGCTTGGAGGAAAAGACCAAGAGAACCAGACTGGAGGGGATCCAGCTGGGGCCTTGGGGTTTATACTGTTTGTACATGTTTGTACATACTATAACTATACATGGTAGTATTACATGATCCTTCCGGAGGCTATGTATGTATTTGAAATGATCAGTAACCATGTGAGTCATGATTGGTCATGGTAAGTCATAAATCCTGTGCACAGCACAGGTATGCATAACTGAGATAAGAGACATGAGGTGGGCATGTGTTTGCCATGAGGCAGAGATAAGCACAGCCTTCTGGTGATAGTTTACTCCATGGTGATAGTGCAGCATGAAGTGGTTTTATGCAGGTCGTTTATTGAATGCAGCATAGTTGTTGAGGCTGTGGTGTGAGAAAAGGAACTTAGTATCTTTTTGTGTTTTGACATGATAGGGGTAAGAAATGGGGTTGTAACACCACCCCCCTTCTATGGCACGACTTCCAGGCATGCATATGGTTTTTCATGGGGTAAGTAGGTTGGAGGCTTTGTATTTTCCCACATGGGTTAGAGACTATCAAAGACAGTCCTTAATTTCCAAGGGGTGATGAAACAGGTCAACTGTGTGGCTTTAGCTCGGGTGAGGTGAGAGGCTGGTCTCCACGTGCATTCCATTTCATCATAACCTTTCCAGTAGACTAGATACTCCAACTGCTTGTGGCAAAGTCTAGAGTCTACTAGATACATAATCCACCTCAAATTCTTCTTCTCATTTGGGTGTGATATGAATTGGTCCGGGTTTATCCACCAGTTGTCCATCCAAGGGTCCCTTGTATGGTTTGACCTTGAAGATGTTGAAGTGATTTCGAATGCGCATGCTTTTGGGGAGACGTAGTTCAATTCATCGCCTCTTGGACGGTTTTTAGGTTATTTTTGGCTTCATTAAGTGCATCTTTGGTATTTCCAATGAAATCCATGGCAGAAGGTGCCATACATGTGTGTTTTTCAAATCCCATGCATGGGGCATATGTTCGAGTTACTGTAGTTCGAACAGGGACTTCTTTGTGGAAGACTGCTACTTTGAATTATATGAGAATTGGGCAAGGGCTAGCCAATCTGCCCAGTTGTTCTGATTCTCAGCAGTGAACAGGCAGAGATACTGTTGTAGATTCTGATTTATTTGCTCTGTTTGTCCATCTGTTTGAGGATGATACATATTTGACATTTTTGCTTTAATTCCCAGGGACTTACATATGTATGTCCTGCATAACTTGGGAAGTGAACTGAGGTCCACGGTCTGATACGATAGAGTGTGGGAAGCCATGATGCTTCCATACATTATCAAGGTATAGCCTTGCTGTTCCCATGGCATTGATGGTTTTGACTGTGGGAATAAATTTGACTTCTTTGTTAGTCGATCTACGACTACCATGATTGAATCGAATCATTTAGAAACTGGAAGATCTGTGGTAAAATCCATCATAATGTCTTCCCAGGGTTGTTCTGGAATTTCCAAGGGTCTAAGAAGACCACTTGGTGGTTGATTTCCTGTTTTCATGCATGCGCATCTCGTGCAGTGCAAAACATATTCTTTTACATCATCAAGTATTTTTGGCCACCAATAGGAATGCTGGATTAACTCCACTGTTCTTGCAGCTCCGGCGTATCCTGCTATTGGTGTGTTGTGATGTGTGGTGATTATTGTCATTTGTACCTATGCTTCTTCTGGCATGAATAGTGCCTTGTGTTTCCATAAGAATCCTCTGTGGGACATGTGGGAATGCTTTTCTAGTAGTTCTGTGATTTTTGTTTTGGATAAGAGATTGAGCGTATTTTTAATGGTTTTAGATATTTCATCTCTATCATTTGTTATGGTTATGGTATTTCTTATCCCAGTGGAGCCAAATCCTGAGGTGCCACAATCTGTGGTAGTGAGGGAGGGAACTTCCGTCAGAGTGGGAGTAAGGATGCATTTAATGATTAATTGGGCTATCCAGTCTCCTTTCTTGACTTCGAAAGTTTCATCTTCATGGTTGAAAAGAAGTACCTTCACTTCTCCTTGGTAATTGGAGTCTATTACTCCTGCCCCTACGTTCATTCCATGTTTGAGGGCTAGTCTGCTTCTGGGTGCAATCCTTCCATAGGATCCCTGGGGAATGCTTAGTATTTGCAGGTCCAGTTGCAGACCAGAAAAAGACTGGCAACTAGTGTTTTAAAGTCCGGTCCGATCCGGTTTTTTTCTTTTTTTGGAGGCAACCGGACCGAAACTGGTCCACTGGACTTCCCTAAACATGGCAACCAACAACTGGGCCACTTTGGAGTCCAAAATGGTCCAGTTACAGTTGCCAACCAGTTGTGACCGATGTTTGGACAGACTAGTTCATACACCAGCTGGATGTCTGTATCGGGCTTAGCAGTGGCAGTACCACATTTAGCATCGACTCTGGGCTTTCTAACGCGCTATGAATCGTGTACATTCGTCCATAAACAGTAACGATATGACCGATTCCTGGTCATATGTCATTTATTCATTGATTATTTCACACAAACCTCAAATAAATTCATAAAATACTGAAAATATTTGGAGAAGTGGGGGTACCTATAGGGACTTAGGGGACAAAAGACCAGTCCCAAAAAGACTGGTTGCAACCAGTCCTAAACCAGTTTTTTTATTTTTCAAAGATTAGGCAACTGGATTGTAACCTCAGTGAGACTGGAGGCAACTTGCAACTGCAGTCCAGTTTCGATCAGTTGTGGTCCAGTCCAGTTGCCAATTGCCATACCAGTCTGCAACTGGACTTTGAAACACTACTGGCAACCGAACCGGACTTATAATAGTTGCAACCAGACATCGGTTGCTGGTCTATTACATCTGACAGAGTACATGGTTGCGGTTGCCTTGTTCAAGGCAGCTTTGAAAAACCTAGCTGCAACTGGTCCTAACTGGTTGAAGTCAAGACCGGTTGCACCGCTGGCCTGTAAGGAAACCTGTACATACTACATAACAATGAACGTAACTAAACTACTATGGTCTTGTCAAAGTCGTTCCATCCATCCATCTCAGAGTTATGAGCCCACATCTCCTTAAACTCTGTCACAGATACATATATCCTCAGCACTGGAGGAAATGGAGGCATTGTCCTGGATATGATCCTGCCACACATACTTCATCATCTGGATTTTCTTGAATTTCTCAGCACCAGGCTAAGAACGGCGGTCAGTTGCTATCTCCACACCTGCAGAGAATAGCCATTTGCATGGGACAGATGTTGCTGGGATTGCACATATGTCCTTGACAATACGTGCGAGAATGGAGTAAATCTTTGTGTGATCAACCCACCATTTCACAATATTGGTATCCTTTGAAACATTGGTAGGGAGGTCACTGATATACCAGTGCAACTGAGCTCTCCATCCACTTCCATCTCCATGCATGTTCTGTTTGATAAGCCTGCGACAGTGTCAGTGAAACTCAGAGGCAAGAGTGGAGTTGTTGGAAGTAGCGGCAGTGGGTGACAGCGGAGGGGAGTGGCGCACAGCCTCTTGATTGGCTTGTTCTTTGTGTTGTGTTTACCACAGTGATTGCTTATTCTGCCCCTTGTGCCTGTGACTCAGCCATCTCTATTACTGTGCCTGTACTTTCTGTCAGCCACATTGTGGCGCTTTATTGATATGTATTGTTGTTATGTACTCGTCATATTTAACCTGCAAGTCCAATGTCTTTCTTCTTCACTCTCTGACATTGGACTCTAGGTAAGCATACTTCACTTTACATCTAATATATTACTCTCTGACATTGGACTCCAGTCCCACATCTCAATAGTCTAACACTTTGTCCAAGTACTCTTCCATTGTGTACTTGACAATCCTGAGAGCTTCATCATACCAGTCTTTGGCATACAGTCATCTGACTTCTTGCTCTTGTTGTTGCTCCTCTGGACTGCCCCATGCCATTTTGATGTATGCGAGTTTGTAGTACAGGTGTAGCACTACAGTTAATTAGAATTAACATTGATCAAACAAATGTTAGACTACTGAGCAGTGGGACTGGAGTCCAATGTCAGAGAGTATTATATTGGATGTAGAGCGAAGTATGCTTACCTGGAGTCTAATGTCAGAGAGTGAAGAAGAAAGACATTGGACTCGCAGGTTAAGTATGACGAGTACATAACAGCAATACATATCAATAAAGCGCCACAATGTGGCTGACAGAAAGTACAGGCACAGTAATAGAGATGGCTGAGTCACAGGCACAAGGGGCAGAATAAGTGATCACTGTGCTAAACACAACAACAAATGGTGAAAATACTTACCGAGTGTCAGAATGAAAACAGGCTTCATGTCAAACTTGTTGTAATACTTTCTCAATTTCTTGAGCTCTTGTTTGATCGCTGTTGTGTAAGCAGAAAACTTGTGGATTGTAGACTTCTCCTCCCATGCTGATTGAAGATCTTCAAACACAGGGATTACTTGCCAAAGAGTGGCAAGATGGTTGTGTGAGAAAATATGTTGGATAGCATTTGCATCAGATATGATGAGGTGTACATCCTTGACATGCTCCCAATCAGCAGGCTTGAAGGTGAATGCAGACCAAGGTATGCATTTGGGAGGTTTGCCTGCACATTGAATGGTTGTTGTTATGATCCCATTTTTACCCCTATCATATTGCAACAACAAAAGGCACTAAGTCCCTTTTTCTCATGCCACAGCCTCGACGGCTATAACTCATCGATGGAACAACCCTCACAACTCACCCTATGCTGCACTATCGCCACCAGGTAAACTATCACCTGAAGGCTGTGTTTATCTATGCCTTATGGCAAACATGTGCCCGCCTCATGTCTCTTATCTCAGCTATGCATTCTTCCATTCTATGGCTATGCGCTTCTCTTCCATTTGATACTGCACATTCCTATGCAAGGCTATGCATACTTTTGCCATGCACAGGATTTATGACTCACCATGACTAGGTATGACTCATATGCTTACTGATCATTTCAAATACATACATAGCCTCCGGAAAGATCATGCAATACTATCATGTATAGTTATAGTATGTATAAATATGCACAAACAGTAGAATAGTATATAAACTCCAAGGCCCCAGCTGGATGCCCTCTAGTCTGGTTCTCTTAGTCTTTTCCCCCAAGCTCTACTGCTCAAGCCTAGAAAGCTCTTACAGCTTCATAGCTGGTAAGTCATACGCTGTCTAGTGGTGACCTGATTGAAGCTCACGCTTAGAGTCATTTCAGTCGTGATCAGGCCAAAGAGTTCATTGGCAGAGGAAATAAAAAGGTTGATAGCCTACTAAAATTATTCTGTTAGCATAAATGTGGTAGAAGAGTCACATGTCATGGTGAATGACCTGATGGAGGAAGTATGCACACTCGAGCATCTTGTCAGCTATCCCCTAGCGGATCTTGCTGTGGAGAGGAATGACGAGGGCATTCTCAACACCACAATCGTTTTGGAGCTGGTTGAAGTAGGGGATATGCTGATCTGAAGCCTGGATCTTGATGGTCAGAGTATGTATGGCAGCAACAACATCAAGATGATTGCTGAGGACGTGATTCCCCAATAGAGTGGGATCAAAGTTCCAAATAGTGTTCGCTGTCTCAGCAGCAGATGTCTTTGTGAGCTTGGACATGACAGTAATGATGGCAAGATTGATGACGTGTGTAAGGCAGGAAAGTCGATGTTGGTTGGCTTGGAAACTGTGGATGTTTCATCAGTCAAGAATACCCTCAATCT
The DNA here is from genome assembly GCA_038093135.1 of Leccinum longicurvipes. NCBI lineage: Eukaryota > Fungi > Basidiomycota > Agaricomycetes > Boletales > Boletaceae > Leccinum > Leccinum longicurvipes. Next base: position 12,120 of record JBBPRP010000550.1, read on the forward strand.
TCTGGGTTGCTGTGTCGTTGTTGCTCATGTTGTCTGTAGTAATACAAAACAGCTGTTTGTGTGGGTTAGAGGGAGCAGAAACACCAAATGACAAACACAAAATGACATACCTTGGTGGAGTAGCCATTGATGATTCCAAAACATTCACAAAGCCCAATGAAATAGCGTCCCAAGTTGATGCCATCGTGAGGTCCCGAGATGGCCTGAAAAGCAATGACTTCTTTGTGGAGGACCCTTTGAGCATTCGATTTGATCCAATGCACAGTTAATCTCATGAACAAGGCCTTTGTCTGACTCACAGACCAGAGGTCAGTGGTTGTCGAGACATGACCAGCTTCTTTTGACTGAAAAATAACGTAAGAGGATATTTGATAAAGAAAAAAAGAAACTCAATTGGATGCTTGCCTTGAAGTCATGAAGGAATTTGGTAAATGAATTGTGGATGAAAGTAGTGACATTGTGTGAGGTTGGTAAGTCAGACTTGACTCAATTGGGACGCATTGCCACAAGACAGTTGTGAAACACAAACTTGCTGGATAGCAATAAGCTCTGGGATGACCGAATTCAGTCCACCACACACTACCAGTTCCATTGAAGACTCTACCTGGTTGTCACACACTACCAATTCAGCAACCGCTTTCAAGACATCGTCTCAACTGAACTTGTGAGCCTTTGATCCCTTTGCAAACCTGAGCACATCCAGTTTTGTTTGTCTCTTTGATGTCAACACCATGGCCTTCTCAATTATCCTGGTAATAGTGAGTGGTACAGTGTGGGTGGTGGTGAGTCTTTATTCCTTGCTCCTCACACCACATCTTACATATACAGTGGCTCAAAAAAGTGTCCCAATGTTTAGCTATTTTGAAAGGATTTGATATTTTCAAGTGAACCGGAAGGAGTTAGCCCTAACCTTTGCTGAGTCATCAATAGT
>JBBPRP010000551.1:0-13045 GCA_038093135.1 Leccinum longicurvipes
GTTTTCCAGAAGATGTGGGTGAGGTCCAAGGGGCAAGCTGTGTCTGTAACTGTGCTATTTCTAGTACATGGATCCATCATTAAGAGAAAAAAAAACATGCCGTCGGATATTCAGCACGAACCTGCAGGATCGTTTGATTTTCCCAGTTTCTGGTACGCGATAAAAATGTCCGCAAAGTGGTCCATATCGATCTTGTTCAAAACTCCGATAGCACCCTGCATGATGAGGATAAGCATGGTTGCGAAAGATACACAAGGGGATAGACTTGCGATAAACATAGCAACCATGCGTGCTGTGTATGCTCCCTGTTCGGGTTAAAGAGAGAAAAACTCTGCTTGCCTAAGTGTACGCACTCGGGAGAATCCAAACAAGAAAATCTACATGTACAGATGTACAGTAAGTGAGAGTATGATCTATGTCGAGACTGACTGCCCGTACCTCATCGCCTGGGTGGAAATTCCTGTCGACGTCAAATCAATTCGGCCTGCTACTGGATGTTTTGTAAGCAGAAGTTCACTCACTGAGCAATGAAAGCATATGCTTCTTGCACTTTCTCCACTGCCCAAGCCCAACAAGGTGAGACTACATGTTGGACGTAGAGCCTAAATGCATACCTAATGATGCCCCAGTGGCGCCTGTAGGGTACTCAGCCATGCCTTAGCAACAGGATATGCAGGGACCTACCTTGAATATATTCCGAGTAGAAGTTCGGCGAGCTCCCAATACCAGATTGGTAAAACACGATCTGCGGTATCACATTATCGCTGTTAGAAAGTAGAATTAGTAAAGGAAATCATATTGGCTTGTGTACAACAACGCACGCTCGTTCATCATGGTGCTTGATAGCGCGGGATAGTCTCTGGAGATGGAATACCAAGCTCAACCACGACGACACCCACTTAAAGTGTGACATTGTACCCACCAGAACATTGGTATATTTCCAACGTTCTTTTACGACGACTCCGTCTTGCCATGTTCTGCAATGATGTCGTACTCAGTTTGCTAGTTTTAGTTGACTACCATTGGTTATCGTTAATTACCCATCACAGCAAACGATAAGCCTCTTCTTGATCTTTGGTGGTAAATTTGACGAATTTTTCGCCGAAACAACGCTTGGCGGTTGGGTATTGTCGACGACAGACGCGGGAGACATGGTAGACATGACGGGTGGGATCTATCAACAGAAGACTTTGAAGTAAAGGGCGTATTTATGCGGTCTAATAATATTTGTCCGACTCAAGGAATTCAGTGAATAATAACCTATAATTGGTTTAGAATTTCAGTGATCAACGTGGCACACTGACCCATGAGTTGGCGGCCGGTGGATCGATCATCCGTAGCGGCATATTCTTCCCTCCGAACCTCCAATTCACTAAAGCAGTCAGCGATCTCGGATGTCGCCCACGGCGACTGCTCAAACAACGCAAATACCACGGACGGGGGAAAGTGTTCCAATAATAGGGAAAGAAAGCCAATAAATCGATTACATAATTTATTCTGGTGTGGCTTCCAAAGAATTACTTGCTATGGAGCCAAATTGCTGTAGGACACTAGTAGCAGAAGTTTCGAAGCAGAATTGCGGACGGGGTGCACCGAAAATAAAGAGTCAGTAGCTACCTGCCTAGCCGAAACTGGGCCCCAGCATATTCATCCAATGCGCGACAGAAGGCAGTCTCAGATATCAACTCGGAAGCCAGCGATTCCGAACCAGAAGAATTGAATCCTGGACCTTTATCTGGATGGGTACGGCTGAACTTTATCAGGCAGGGCCCAGGGAAAGAAGAGTGAACCATACGCACTGGAACTCGGTGAGAGAGATTTGCCACGGTGGAAAGCCGTAGAGCTCTATAGGAGGATGTGGTACTTTGATGCCACCTACATGGTGAATTATCATGAAGTCAGGTGGTGGTAAACCAGCTTTCGGAATTTCAGAACATCAATATGAAGAATGATGGTTGTCGAGTCTAACCTTGCAGCACCATGGCCAGCTCTGATACAGTCAAATTATATTTAGATCGACTGGGAGTTGTGTTGTTTGAAGAGACACGATCTTGCAGCAAAGCGCGGGTAGCTGAGACAATGGCAGGTTTTCCAGAAGCACGCGATACTATACGCAGCACCAAGTTGCTGGATGCGGAGGACGCAACTTATGCCCGATTTCTATCAGAACCCAATCAATGCACAAAACGAAACGAAACGTACTTTTTGGTCGCCTACGAATAGCAACATTTCTACGCTTTCGAGCATGAGATGAATGCACCATGGTGATAACATTTGATTCTGCAGGGAACGTCGCGTGTTCAGGTGTGTGGGACCTCGAACCAGAAGACTCCGAAAGTGGTGGTGTTAGAGGATACTCAACCTCTGACTCGCAGCTATCTTCCAGGGTCTCGTTCACGGCAAAGACGCGTCGATTTACATTCGTAGAACATCCATAAAGGGTACCTGGAATACTGCGGCGTTCAGACTGTTCCGTTCAAACAATAAATACGCATACCGTGATAGTCGTAGACAGTAAGTGTTTCAATGCTCAACGCTCGACACCACATGGCCACACTTTGAATGCATTGAAGGAACGCAGTCTCCATTTCTTCCGCAAGCATGTCGTTGCCCGCAACGAGATTTAGACAGAGGTGCTTTGGGATTTTGCTACGTTGGGCTGTTAGTGGCTTGGGTTGCCAGCGTTGACGTCTCTTCATCCACGCAGAGATGGTCATGGATACAACGTATAAAAAATGAAGGAAACGAAGAGCCCAGTGAATGGTCATGAAGTGTTCAGCTTGGACAACTTGAAGCTGCAATACTTGGGAAGGTGTCCGTAGTCACATGACTCGTCGGAATACGTGGAAGATAAGTGATTGGATTCAAACTCCCGAACGTGCTCGTACACAGTACCCCAAGTACTAATATATGACAGTAATATGGATCAATTCCATCCACAGCGTCCAAGTTCTACTGCTTAAAGAATGACGGGTTCCCCCTCAACAGTATTCTTTATCTTCAGCAGGATCGTCGTCTTCCAACCATCCAGCTTGGAGACCTTATCATATTCAACGACACACCCTGTGAAGGCCTGTTGATCGTCGGCCTGGATAGCGTCGATGATTGCATTGACGAATTTGCACTCCCGTGTAGATGCAAATGTAGGGTCCTGTGACATGTACTTCTGTATGTTTCGTTTGGCAGTGATAGAGTCCTAAACGGTGTTAGTTAGACGACTCAGCTATGTGTGTCACGCTCACCTTCATGGCCAACGCGCAGAGACATGCCTTTAGCCAGTACTCCTTGACGTTGTATTTCGTGAGGGCAGTTGTGAGCGACTGGTCCGCGACCTGCTCATAGCGCTGAATAGCTTGGGGATATTCCTCTAGTTCAGCATGGAGGTCCGCAGCGTCTTTGTAGCATGCATTCGCAGTACTGCAATCTATCAGCGGATGTTCGCCCCAAATACGAGATTACGAACGCAGTGGCATCCTCTTGGGAGTACCAGTCCCCTGCTCGCTCAAGGCTCTCGCAAGCTTTCCGAACATCGCTCAGCTCGTGCTGGTATATTTGTCCGATCTCCTTTTCTCTATCCGCAGCTTGTCGGAATCGGCCAGAGCTTGTCAAATGGGTGATTGTCTGGGACAGAGCTTGGATTGCCACTGTCGGATGTGATTTCAATGTTAAAAATCATGTGAGTATGAGGGTGGACATACAGTCAGGATACCCTCGTTTGTAGGCCTTGGCGGCGTTCCACCAGGCGTTTGCGGCATCGTTCGTTTCCTTGCATTGTTCTCTGCACTCCGCCTCCCTTGCGAATGCGTCGCCTGCGTCTCTGAACAGTTTGTCAAGTTTGAAGGCATTGGCGGCCTGCTGATAAAGGTCACCAGCTTCCTCGTATTTCGTGGATGACGAAGAAAACCACCCCGTAGATGAGTTGGCCTTCTTGTCCGCCTTCTCTAGTAGAGTCTGGGCAGTTGACTTGGCTGGCATCGTAGTTGGTGCGTAGACTAGTCCGTCTAAAAGAGGTATCACGTGAATTGATCACGGTAGATACCCGGCACTGCCCAGTCTTTCAATCGTTCGTCCTCATGCCTGCACTTTCTAGTTTCGAACGCGAGCTCAGAAACGGAGCGGATGAATACCCGATAAAAGAAGGTGAAAATTTTTCATATGGAACCGCGGGTTTCAGAACCTTGTATGTGCAAGGTAGCTATCACCTCACTTAGATCTCATTGGAACGGAATCTAGGGGGAACAAGCTCGAATCCGTTCTCTTCAAGGTTGGGATTCTAGCAGCTTTGAGGAGCATGTCGTGTGATGGTAAGATCATCGGCGTGATGATCACCGCTTCACACAACCCAGCGGAAGTATGTCTAATCCTTCCTTCGACCGTCTTGATATTTCTTAGTCCCGACCCTCACGCAGGACAACGGTGTCAAGCTTGTTGACCCTCGCGGAGAAATGCTAGATACCTCTTGGGAATCGCATGCTACCGACTTCGCAAACGCGTCATCAGCCGATGTGTTTCTCGCGATTCTCGAGAACTTTGTCCAATCTAAGGAAATACCACTGGACAAACCAGCCAGAGTCGTATATGCGCGTGATACGCGCGCATCCGGTCCAAAGCTTGTTTCAGCACTCCGTAAGGGCCTCGCTGCTATGGGTGCCGTCGCCACAGATGCTGGTATTGCTACGACGCCTATCCTCCATTACTTGGTAGATACCATCAATACCACGACGCAAGAGTGGAACGTGAACAAATTAGTAGAAAGTTACTATGTCAAACTTAGCAGTGCCTTTAAAAAACTTCTCGTTTGTCTATGCCCTTGATAATGTGTACCTGATGGCTAACCTATCCCCTACAGGCAGACAGAGATACCTCGGCACGCCTGTTGATAGACTGTGCAAACGGCGTTGGTGCTCCAGCTGCGAAAACGCTCAACGACTTCCTTGGCAAGTCTCTTACTCTCGAACTGAAAAACACGTCCATCGAGAATACGGAGAACCTTAATAAGGATTGCGGTGCCGACTACGTGAAGGTCAATCAAAAGTTGCCACCATCGCTTGTGTCGCAGTTAAGACCGGGGGAGCGCGGATGTAGTGTGGATGGTGATGCCGATCGCCTGATCTATTACTACTTGGATGATGGTGGAAAGTTCCACATGCTCGATGGGGACAAGATTACCACGCTGGTGGCTAGCTTTATCGTAAAGCTTGTCAAGGATGCTGGTCTTGAGGAAGCGAAAGAGAAGATCAAAGTCGGTGTCGTCCAGACGGCGTACGCGAATGGAAGTTCCACTAAATACTTGTCAGAGGTACGAGACTACGTTGCAGTGGAGCCGCCTGAAATTTGACTCTTCACAGAGGCTTCCTGTGACATGTGTGCCAACTGGGGTCAAGCATTTGCATCACGCCGCGGCTGAAAGATACGACATCGGAGTGTACTTTGAAGCCAATGGCCATGGAACGGTCTTGTTCTCGTCGTCTGCTCAACATAGGATTACCTCACATGAAACAACCACGGCTACGCAAGCGACCGCACTCAATCGCCTGAAAGACGTGATTGATGTTATCAACCAGACTGTTGGCGATGCACTTTCTGATATGCTACTTGTCGAGGCCGCGCTCTACCACATGTCGTACACTGTGGAAGCATGGGATAAGCTGTACTCGGATCTTCCAAATCGGCTGGTTAAAGTCAAAGTGGGAGACAGGAATGCCTTTGTCACGGAGGATGCGGAGCGCCGCTTGGTGCGACCCCTCGGTCTTCAAGCAAAAATTGATCAACTTGTGCAAAGGACGGGTGGTCGTTCGTTTGTTCGACCGAGTGGTACTGAGGACGTGGTCAGGGTGTACGCGGAAGCAGGAGGGACGGATCAGGCTGTTGGTAAGAGATCTGTTCTGGACCAAGGGTCAAAGATGCATTTGATTGTACAGATCTTGCCCTCCGCGTGGCCGGACTCGTATATGATGAGGCGGGTGGGGACCCTGCGCAGAGACCTGCCGAATTCAGGTGAAGAAAGGCAGAACTACGCAACTTGTATGTGTACTTGTACTTTTACATGGAATCCGATTCCCGATCCGGATGAGTGCCTTTTGAAGACGTAATTTGGTACGAAGCTTGTGCAACACTTGCAACACACGACACGAAAATGTCATCATTCTCTTTTCTTGTTTCTTGACCAACACTTCCTGCCTTAAGATATCTTCCATCCATGTGTCGATTTGTAATCTACAAGGGCACGTCGCCTGTTCAATTGTCGCATGTGAGCATTCGTATTCCACTCGCACTGCATCGATCTCCGAGCATTCATAGCTGTTGACACGCCCTTGCCACTCCATCATAAACCAAGCCTTCGATTCGAGACTACGCTTAGACCATCGGAGACCCATAAACGGAGACGGTTTCGGCGTCGGTGCGTTTCGACGCGGTCATCACATGACACCCCACTCAGCGTTCCTGTCGCAGGTTGGTATGACACCGTCCACGACGAAGAACTTGGAAGTCAACCTTGCATATTCACTTCCGTGACACCAGTAACTTAGTTCATCGAGCCTGTGGATCTCGACTGACACCAAAACAGGCTTGGAACAACGCCAATCTGACACGATTAGCAGAGAAGATCAAGTCCCCCCTCGTGTTGTGCGTAGATAAAGATACCTGTACCTTTCTCAGGCTCTGATGTATCTAGTGCTCACGTGAGAGCGACGACCGAGGGCTCTCTATCACTAGACAATTGCCATCCCTTTGTTTTCGGAAACATCATGGTGAGCTCTACCGTTATTTGATTGCAAAAATATCATAGTAGTAAAAAAAAAAAAAACTCTAGTTTATGCATAACGGTGGGATAGCAGAATTCCATTCGATCAAGCGGAGACTACAGACAAAGCTATCGGATGAGATATTCAATGTAGTGCAGGGAAATACCGGTATGCTGTTCATCCTGGTATAGAAACCTGCTTGCTAAGCGATCGTAGATTCGGAGTGGGCATTTGCCTTATTTCTGTCCAAGGTGAGCATCATATATTATGGCCAGTCCCAAATGGTCTCTGATTTTTCTCAGCTGCCTGACGCGAAAGCAAAATCGTTCACTCATCAAACACTGCAACGAGCGATGCTGGACACCATTGCTACTCTTAATCATTACGCCGATCTTGCGGGAATAATCGAAGTACGGTCCTCCTACGGCCGATACACACCGGACTGACCTATACTCAGCCTAGCCTGATGAATTTTTGTGTTACCGATGGTGAGAGTGTTGTTGCGACCCGATATATCTCGTCTCGTCACGATGAAGCTGCTTCACTGGTAATGGACGTTTCTAGAATGATCCTTCACTTGACCTGAGAACGCTTGCAGTGGTTTTCCTCCGGCACGACCTTTAGCGAGTACAAGCAAGGCGGCCACTATAAAATGACCAAGGCGGACAAACGAGAAAACATCATCATGGTTGGTTCCCATGATTTACGTTTCGCGTCTACTCATCCTTTTCAGATTGCCAGCGAACCGCTAACCTTCGAGAAAGGTGCGCAAACACATGCTGACATGACTATTCAGAATCAACGTTCGCTGCAGCTGATTGGATGGAAATACGAACCAACAACATGGTCGTAATCACTCCGAAGATGAATGTTCTACAGATACCTATCGTTGACAGGTTTTATGTTTCACCGTCTGACCCTGCTGCCCTTAACCGTGGAACGGAGTTTGCGGCTGCGAAGGGTCTTCTTAGCCCGAGGAACACGCTGAAACCCATAGGTACCGCACCACAACTGTTGATTTAGTTTAGGTCGCGTAGTCGGTGTATCTTATGTTTATACCTTGTTGTCGTAAGTTGCTGTGTAGTGAGTGGCATGTGACTCGGCACGCAACTTGAACGCGATTTGCAACAACGTCAACGACGCCGACGACACGCGAGTGGCCAGATCTATAATTGAACGAGAGCCCGGAACCCATCAACGAGCGGGATGAGTCCTTGGATACTGTGGAGTGCGTTGTCCAACACGGCGAGGTACGTGTGCATTTCCTCCATCCGCCATCCCCGACCCTCACCCGTTCTTCCAGGTTGTCCACCGTGCTGCAGATACTGCTTTACCTTCCTTTGACCCTCGCAACGCTCTCCACCCCCGCTTTCCTTCTGCTGTCGCTTCTTCTTTCCGTACATGGGTTCATTCATGGCACACTCATCCTTCTCTGGGGGTCCCAGCTACTCTCGGTTATGCAGGTTCCTATGCACTCTTTCCTCCTTCTTGTGTCCTTCAATGCTTTCTCCCAATCTGTTCACCCAGCATTAGCTACTGCAGTCGCTTGGTGGGGAAAATTCTTAACGTTCTCTGGACCGATTTATGTGGCCATGGAGGGTCTCTCTAGCTTGCTCTTCGCACAGAAAGTCGGTCAGGTTGGAAAAGAGCTGGCAAATGAGGCAGAAGGTTATCAGTTTGGCATCCTTATTGCATCGGCGGCAGCATATGTCGTTGCAGCCTGGTGGATAGTCGTGGTCAGTCGTCAATCTGCCTCCTGTTACCCTCGCTCATCTCCGGCTATCCAGGCATATCCAGCTGCAGCCACCTCACCACTCTCTTCTACACTGTTAGGTGTGGCATTGACCGCGTTCCTCTTCTTGACGGTGATCGGCTTCCGTCTTGGCCGGACAAACATTATAGAATCATCGATGCTCTCTTTGTTCCTTGCTTATAATATCTGGTTATGTGGCTTCGACCAGACATCGTTCTCGGATCCGGCATCTTCATAGTATGTCATGCTTCTCGTGCTCACGTATACCATGTAGTGAATTTACAATCCCTACAGCGCACCCCTTTTATCCAATATCCTTCCCCATCTTCAAACGTTGGTCAATTTCATTGCGAATACCCTCCCAAAGCCAGTGCTCGTTGCGCTATTTTACCGACTGGCCATTCTTCAATTTGCCTCACGTATACTTCCTACAATCGGTGCAGATGCTTGGGAGTCTGAAGGCTCGGCAATTGATGGCTGGGATGGAAGACCTGTATGAGCCCAGAAATCTCGCATCCGTGCACAGCTGACTGTTGATATACCTGGTAGACATCGACGTTGACACGTTTTCTACTGACATACCGACAGTTGATATTCGTCATGGTGTATTCACATTTGCTGCGTGCGTGCCTCGTTTCTTCTGTATTCCAAGGCTAATTTTATGAAATGTCTCCAGTTTTGGACCCCGCATCCCAAGTGTGGTGGCGTTGGGCAAATGTCATGTTTACCCTACTTTTGTGGTCTGTGGAGCTGGTCGTTAGCCCCGACGGCGATGACGTGAACACTAAGTGGAAAATGGAATAAATTGATCAGGTGATGCCTTATGCATATGGCCAGTGTTACTCTTTCCAAACATTGCATATCTTTCCCGATCAACAGTTGTTTGCTTTCCATTCCGCCTCTTCGTCCCTCATTCCTTCATAGTACTCCCTCTTCCAGATCTGTGCCTTGTCCTTCACGTCCTCGAGTATGCGCTCGCATGCCACGAAAGCTTCCTTGCGATGAGGCGATGATACCGCAATGACTATTGATGGTTCGCCAACTGGAACGAGTCCTAGGCGATGATGGACCGTGCAGGATATGAGAGAAGGGATGTTGTGAGAGTGCGGTTGGCATGTTGATCGAGACGCTGTTTGATGAGCATCCTGGAGGATTTGCACCATCGTTTTGATGGCCAGCTTGCTGTACGCTTGGTATTCTAAACGCGTCACTACTCTGCCTGTCGTGTTATTTACCTGGCATGTGAATGATGACCTCGATAGACTGTTACCGTGCGGTCATACCTTTGAAGGAGTTGCGGGTGGTACCAATGAAGACGGCTGTCGCACCAGCACTGTCGTCCCTCACCGAACGCATAATTGCGTCTACATCGAGGGGCTCGTAGGTCAAGACACACGAACCTCCCTCCCATTTCTCTCTCGCTGCGACCGATGTGCTCGGGTATGACATTGTTGATGAAGGTATCCGGTAAAAATCTACGTAAATTATTTGAGTCGTTGGTTAGCCGTAACTTGAGCCCACCGTCCTCGTTTCAACTTTCTGCCAACTTGTGACTCCAAACTGACTTGACAGTCCTCCAGCCCTACCGGCACTCCACATGTTCACGACAGGCCATCGCCGTGTGCTCATATTTGCCGATCATATCTCTCGGTCTTCTCGACGCCGTCCGTTCTCTCTCCCTCACCGCCCATCATTGCACGGTATTCCCATCGACGTGCATCCAGAAGTCGAGGATGCATTGGAAAACAGCCGTCCAGTGGTAGCGCTCGAGTCCACGATTATTACCCATGGGATGCCGTACCCCACTTCCTTAGAGATGGCGCGCTCACTGGAGGACATCGTCAGGTCCACCGGGAGCATCCCTGCCACCATAGGCCTCATAGAGGGTCGTGTTAAAATCGGACTTCAACCCGCCGAGCTAGTACAACTCGCAACTCGGAGCATGGATCCAGTAAAGCTGTCCAGGAGGGACATTGCCGCTGCCATAGCGTCAAGGAAAGACGGTGGTACTACGTGTAGTTCAACGCTGATATTTGCTGCGCTAGCGGGCATCAAGGTATGGGTCTTGATGTCGGATTCGGGTATCCTTGGTTCACTACATCGTCAGATATTTGCCACTGGAGGGTGAGAGGGACGCAGGCGCAATTAGCTCTGGCACTCATGCATTTACAGCCTTGGCGGTGTACACCACGGTGGAGAGACAAGTACGTTTCATCCTGCCCGCTTCCCTCGGGTCAATTGATTCGAGCGTCCCTGGTAGCTATGGATGTCTCGGCCGATCTGCACGAGCTTGCTCGTTGTCCCGTGGGTTTAGTTTCGGCTGGAATCAAGTCCATCCTGGACATCGGGAGGTACGTCAAAAATGTTTATGTCGTGTATCCTTAGTATCGATGTTCATTTACAGGACTCTCGAGTATCTCGTGCGTCGCATACTGGCATATCCTTACCCGTTGTTCACTCGTTTCAGGAGACCCTTGGAGTACCTGTTATATCATACGCTAAGTCGAATGACTTCCCTGCTTTCTACACACGTAAAAGCGGCTTCAAGGTTTGTCGAGGATCATAATATAGTCATGATACTGAAGCAGGCATTACAGTCCCCGTGGAGTATTAATGACCCGGAGACTGCTGCCAAGATTCTTCGTGAGGACATCATTCGGCCTAGGTTCCATTATTTGATAATTGTCAATCGACAGACACACAGAGTCAACTTGGAATGTCGAATGGTGTTCTATTCGGCGTCCCTATCCCAGAGAAGTACGAAGCCAATGGTACTTTGTTGCAGAGAGCTATCGAAACTGCTCTAAAGGAGTCGGAAGAGACCGGCATATCAAAGTTGGGGAAAGAAGTGACACCGTGGCTTCTTAGACGTATTGGAGAGCTCACGGATGGCAAGTCCTTGGAGAGCAGTAAGTCAAGTATTCAAGCTATTCCTGGGTTTGATGTTCATTGTTCTTGTTAGATATTGCCCTAGTCCGAAACACCGCCCTTGTTGGTGAGTGACTTTCTTTGACTGACTGCTTGTCTCGGGATATATGCTGCGAGACATCAGGGGGACACATCGCTATGGAATATGCCAAGATTGCAAATGAATCCCGGAACGGGAAAAACGTGAGTTGTATACCGAACCTACTTACTATTCTAATGAGCGCAACACCAGCATTTTTGCAGTAATCTTTACACGAGCTCTCTATCGTACGTTCCAAAGTCCGAGCCGATTCACTATGGCTCTAAGAGTTCGGCGGGGGACGCTATGACTCCTGTTATTCAGAAAGCAACAATCGTTGTCGTCGGATGCGCCGCGGTGGACATCACTTCGAAAGCCGAGATGCCTGTCAGCCCTGATCAAAGAAGTACCTATCCCGGAAAGGTGTCTGTATCCCTAGGCGGTGTGGCTCGCAACATTGCCGAGGCAGCCCATAGGGTGATGTCTGGTTCAACTGGGACCAACGGTACGACACTGCTCGTCGCCCCGATTGGCGACGATGAATTTGGAAAAATGATCAATTCCATGACCCAGTCTCTCGGAATGCGAACAGATGGATTAGTGTCCATTCCCGGCCGACAGAGTGCTGTTTGCAATCTACTTCTTGATTCGCACGGCGAGCTACAGTGTGGTATTTCGGACATGGACCTTCCGCATGCTTGGGAAGTCGATCAGGTAAGCACGATATCTATCAGACGTTTGTGGTTTGCCCTTAATTGTCACAGATACTTGGGATTATTCGTGACCACCGTCCCCAGCTGCTTGCCCTTGACGGCAATGCTTCCTCGGATGTATTGACCAGCGTTGTGACGGAGTGTTTGGAGCTGGATATTCAGAGTATGCCATTTGGTTTTTGAAAGTTCTTTTACTGACCTAGCCTCGCTCAGTATTCTTGTAAGTCTCACCTTCATCAGGTTTTATTCTTTCTTGTCAACAAAAACCAGTGAGCCAACCTCAGTCGTGAAGGCCCCACGCATTTTCCCCGCAATAGCCGCGAACTTCACGAGGTCCACCCGATCGGTGCTATCATTTGTCTCGCCGAATTTGGTCGAACTTGCCCAAATGTATCAGCATGCCCACAACTCGTCCAACCTCACCTCTCGAGAACATTGGTGGAACATAGTTGATAGCTTCGGGTTGGGGTCTCAATTCCGCACCGACTTGATGCAGTTGACGAAGACAAAGGTCACGGACACGGCACCGGACCTTGGTTCGCTGTCCTTCACAGCCGACAGAGGCATCGTCCAAATGGCCGTCCGTCTCTTGCCTTTCTTTCAACACATCGTGGTCAAGTGTGGGGAGCTGGGTGTGCTGGTCGTGATGCGACTCAACCAATCAGAAGCAAGTGCCTGGGCAGCGCAACGCAGCGATCCACACCGTCGATACATTGTTGCCCGCTCCCCGACATCGGATGAGATGGTGGTTATCCAGCACTTCCCTCCTCTCTCAATAACACGGGATGGGGCATTAAATACCACCGGAGCTGGAGACTCGCTTGTTGGGACGCTACTAGCGGTTGTCGCTCGAGACCCTCATGCGTTTAATAGTTCATCGACTTTA
>JBBPRP010000552.1:0-13044 GCA_038093135.1 Leccinum longicurvipes
CAAGGTCTGCTTTGATCTCTTTGAGAATCGCAATGACCTCGTCGTCGTCAACAGAGCTTCGTGTGGTGTACCCCGGACTCTTTGCTGCTTCGTCGTAGCATTGGTGTTCAACTAACTATCGCGGTGATTCCAGCAGGGAAAGCATGAGGACAAATATGACCCCAGGAACTACTTGGACTGCGAACAGCATCCGCCATTGCATTTGTCCGAATGGAACGTTGAGGGCCGAGCCGTAGCTTACCTAGACTTGAATACTCGGTCAGGACCGTGGAGAAAAACGACGAGGCGATACTCACAGCTCAGCATTATGCCAATATTGTTTGACAATTGGATGAGACCGGTACAGCGACCACGGATCAATTTTGGCGTAGACTCCGACACATGAAGGGATCATGGCGGTGGACATTCCGAGACCGAACCCAACCAAGAACCGACTGAAGTAGAGCACCCTCAATGCCACTTTTTGACTGCTTCCAATGATGTATATCAAACTAGCGACAATAAGGGGTTGCTTGCGGCCAAAGGCAGTGGAAATATACATTGTAGACAACGCCCCAAAGCTGACAGAGGCGTGAGGGACTCCTCACAGCAAGAGAGTGGAGGATCGTCACTCACAAGCATCCCACTTGAAGGATCGAAACGATATTGCCATTAAGATTGGCTTGTGCAGTGGTAGACATGTGGTCGATTCCAAAGTATTGCTGAAAGGAGGAGAGCGATAGTATGCCCCCGATCAACCCGATATCCCAGCCGAAGAACATGGAGCCCATGCAGACAGCGCAAGGGCGTAGGTATTGCGGTTGCGAGACAGATCGTCGAGCCCAGTCAATCCCATCACCACGAAGGATCGAAGAGAACACACCAGAGGAGCGGTATGCACTGGCAAACGTATTTATTTGGTACGAACACGGCGTCTCAGAAATCACGAGGTCAAGAGATACCATCGCACCCGATTCTCGTCAAGCGGCCGCGTCGTTTGCATGATGTGATAATCTGGACACGTTTGCTTGTGGCACATGTGGGACCTCTGAACTAACTAGATGTCACCGTCAGGACGAATCTTTCACACCTATTTTCCAGACAGAAAAGGGGAAAGGTTCAGTATCGGCTCCGTTTATTATTAGCAATCATGCTCTGATGGTGAACGTACGAAAAAACTAGTGCCTGCTTGTTTTTGGCGGTCCCCTGCTAACAGTAGTAATTGGTCAGCTACCTGACCCGGCCGAGTACGGAAAGTTCCTTGGGCCTGCCAATCTGTGGGAGGGGACGGAGGGTAAAGGGAAAGCGCGCTGCAGGCTCCTGTGTGGCAGATCTACGTTCGCCATAATGGTAGTTCTTGTGGATACCAGCGGGGCGCTGCAGAAAAACCAATTCCGCAGATGCGAGAAGACATTTCAAAGCCATAACCTGATTTGAATTGATAAGTCGGAGTAGAGTGCGTTACGCGGACATGATGGAATAGTGTGATGCTTCCGATGAGGTATACCAAATCAGCGACGATAAGGGGATGTCTTCCGGTCAAAGACAACGGAAATATAAACCGTAAATAACACCCCAAAGCTAACAGGAGAGTGAGGAACTACTCGCAGTTAAAGGTCGGAGATTCACAAGCTACCTGCTCGGGTGATCGAAATGATATTGCTGTCTCCGTAGTAGAAATGTGGTCGCTTCCAAAGTATCGCTCAAGGGAGGGGGAGGACAGTATGTTTCCGATCAACCCGATATCCCAGTTGTAGAAAATGGCGCCCATAGTACATGCCGACAACTTGAACGCGAGGGTATGGGCGCTGTGGTTGTGAGACAGGTCGTCGAACCTAGCCGGGCAGCCCACCGCCATGAGGGTGACCCGTTCCCACCTGCGATTCAGATAGAGACAAGTTTCAGTTTCGGCTCCGTCTATCGGGCCTTCAGGATTTAGTTATCGCGCTATGCACAGCGAAACGCACGAAAATGAGTTTCCTGTTTGTTTTTGGCGGTCCCCTGCCGGCAGTAATTGTCCAGGGGTGATGAGCAGGCCCTTGGACTGGATCAATTAGATGCCCAGAAAAAACACGGTTCGCTGATAAGGTGCACGCGAGTCGCTATTCGGAAGTCAGTCGGAAGAACTGCGTCGTGTCATCTGCTGCGGACGGCTTCAAAGTTCAAACTCACCTGCTAGTACTAGTCGAGCGGACCATGATACACGATATACCATCCGGGTCGCCTTTTTTGAGGACATGCACGCAAGACGAATGTGCGCTACATACGTGAGTATTGAACGAAGTTTAGCCTGAGAATACTTACCCGGGCGCAATCCTATGTGGTCTACCATTCCGTGAGATTCTGGTTATGGTTAGATTTGGCATTGTCACCTAGCTTGATAGCCGCTTCCGCCGCCTCGGAGTGGCGTTACACTTTAGTAACATGGACGCATCATACTATGTACTAAAGTATCTAAAATATTTCCGGCAGAGCTCAACTACACCATATTTTATTCCCAATTTTGGCTAAGTCAGGTTTCAAGTTTTAACACCGCTTTTGACTTATCCGAGCCAATCCGAGCTCAGGAAAGGAGCAGAATTTCTCACTGCTTCCGTTACCTTACAAGACTGCCAGTGTTTTTCAGATTGGCATGAGCGAATAATTACCATTACCCATTAAATGATTTAATGATTCTCAAGATCTCACGGTTGTTCATGTAGGTCCCCAATAGCATGTACTGGCCAACATAGGGCAGTGCGACGTGATTGACATGACTTTTCACGCCATCGATATTTGACGTTAGTAAGTCATGATTCCTTCCACAGCACCGCGGACCTCCGTGTAGGTACCACTCAGGCAGTGAGGCTTAACGTCGCCTCCCCAAGCCCCGCTTTTTCCTCGCCTATCTTTTCGTCCCCACCTTGCGCTCCCCTATCCTCGGTGGAAGCTTTCCTCATATCTGCCACAGGTGTTGATCTCCGTCCACTCAAGAAGATGTGCCCGCCAGGTGCATCTTCCAGTGCCCTCACCAGCATGTCCTTCTCGAACAAGAACCGAATATCCTCCAATGCATACCCCTTCGTCTCTGGCAAACCAAAGTACACCCACGCGGACATGAGCACGCAGCACACGCCGAACAGCACAAACGTTCCATACTTGATCTCCTCGAGCATGTTAGGCGTCACGCGTGAGATCGTGAACGAGAATAGCCAGTTCACCCCGATGGCCAGCGACATGGCAGCCGTCCGCACGTGGTTGGGTGCAACTTCTCCGGCGATAACCCACGGGTTGGGTCCCCACCCGACGCAGTAGAAGACGGCATAAAGGTAGACGGCGACGATTGAGACGTAACTTGCAGGGACGATAGTTTCCTGAGGGTGAATAGCGCTGTATCCCCCAATCCAAAACATCATCAGTCCTTGACCCAACCCTCCGATCAGAAGGCACATCTTCCGTCCCAGTTTCTCCACCCCGAAGACAACAGTGATCGTGACGGAGACCACTTTGACCGCACCGTAGACGCCAGTGGCAAACAATCCGGAGTTGGTACTGGTAATGCCTAACCCTGCGAATATTTCCGGGCTGAAGTAGTTGATGGAGTTCGTTCCAGTCCACTGTTGGCACAACATGACAAGTGATGGGATGAAAGATCTAAGGGCCGTAACCCTAGACTCGCCCATCATGCGGAACTGCTTCCAGATCGACGACTTCTGCTTTCCAGCAAGATCTGCTTTAATCTCTTCAAGAATCGCAATGACCTCGCCGTCGTCGACAGAGCTTCGTGTGGTGTACGCCAAGCTCTTTGCTGCTTCGTCGTAGCGTTGCTGTTCAACTAACCATCGCGGTGATTCCGGCTGGGGAAGCATGAAGAGGACGAACAAGACCCCAGGAACCACCTGGACTGCGAACGGCATTCGCCACTGCATTTGTCCGAATGGAACGTTAAGGGACGAGCTGTAGTTAACCCAGACTTGTAGGGTACCCCCGGTCAGGATCGTGAGGAAAAACAATGCACGAGACGATACTCACAACTCAGCATTATGCCGATATTATTTGACACTTGGATAAGACCAGTACACCGACCACGAATCGCTTTCGGCGTGCACTCTGACACATACG
Source organism: Leccinum longicurvipes (assembly GCA_038093135.1). NCBI lineage: Eukaryota > Fungi > Basidiomycota > Agaricomycetes > Boletales > Boletaceae > Leccinum > Leccinum longicurvipes. The sequence continues at coordinate 4,081 of JBBPRP010000552.1, forward strand.
AAGGGATGATGGCAGTGGACATTCCCAGACCGAAACCACCCATAAATCGGCTAAAGTAAAGCACCCGCAGTGCCACTGTTTGGCTGCTTCCGATTCCTGACAGGGTCTGAATGATGCTCCCAAGGAGGTATATCAGCCCAGCGACGATAAGCGGTCTCTTGCGACCAAACACAGCAGAAATGTAGACTGTAGATAACGCCCCAAAGCTGACAGGAGCGTGAGGGATTTCCCCACAGCAAGGTGGTAGAGGATCGTCACTCACAAGCATCCCGCTTGAAGGATCGAAACGATATTGCCATTTAAGTTGGCCCGTGCGGTAGCGGACATGTGGTTGATTCCAAAGTATTGCTGAAAGGAGGCGAAAGACAGTATGCCTCCGATCAACCCGATATCCCAGCCGTAGAATATGGAGCCCAGAGATGCAGACAACGCAAGGGCGTAGGCATTGCGGTTGCGAGACAGATTGTCGAGCCCGGTCAAGCCCACTGCCATGAAGGATCGATGTGAATACGGTCGAAAGGAGTGCTACACACTGGCAATCCTAGTTAATCGGTACGTCATGTAAAAAATGAGCTGACACTGCCATGGGGGCACTGGCGAGAATAAACCTTTTGGAGGTAAGTAGTCACATGTTGCGCACCTCTGATCAGCGCGGGCCGACGGCTCGCTAGCCTGAGGCAAGTCCGCTCTATGCTTACAGTTGTTTTCAATATAATGCGGAAAATGTGTTTCAAAATTTCTGTTCTCCAATACAACCGAGGAAGGGTCACCGGGGAAATGGCTGGTGGGGCCTCCGGAGGCACGCTGAGGTAAAGATATACCGTCGCATCACTGCGTCGTTTGCACGACGTTTGAGGATGATTTCGTTGAACTTCGGGCGTGTTCAATACCTGTGGCATGTCACGGTCGTGGGACCAGTGATAACTGTCAGGGTAAACTGATTGATTCAATACCCGGAAAAGGGGGAGCACATTTTACTGATCTCAGCTGATGTATTGATGAGTTATCAACTCCCCAGATCGCATCGCGTCACGGTATTATCGGGGATTTAGCTAAATAGTTTACGAAGCAAGGTATTGATGGAGTTTATGGAAAGCAACAGGAGTGAGAAGTACGACTATCGACAGCGTTACAATAAGATCCAGGGTTGAGATAGCGTTTCGTAGGGAACAATATAGATTCAGATCTTGGAAGTCCTGGTCAACTGAAACCCACGAATCATTACAAGAGCCCCCAAAAGCGGTTCGGACGTTCGGACGACTTTCCCTCGGCTCTCATTCGCACCGCAACCCTCTTCTCTAATTCCCATCTTACAAGTTCGCTTTTTAGCTTTTCGATCCGCTCTTCATGGAGAGGGTGAGAGGCGCCCATGATTGGCCTAGCAGGGCTCCAGGGACCTGAAGGCGTGTCAGAACACTTGGCTGAAGAACACTGACCCGATTTAGGAGCATCTCGTCTGCTTTCCCAAAATTCGACTGCTTTACGGGCATCGAAACCTGCATAAGCAAGGAGTCTCGCAGAAACAACGTCTGCTTCGATCTCCTGTTTTACACTCGTGCAATATTCCCCGAGCTCGGTGAGGTGTCCGGAGCCCACTCTACCCAACTGCGCTATTGCGTCATTGAAGAAGGGCCCGAAAAGCATGGTCACTGGAAACAAGAGCGTCCTACCCACATCTGCAGCCATGGAAATGATCGCTGGTACAATGATGGTACCCGAGGACAATGTTTCGATGTGATGAGATAGTACCAAGTGCGAGACCTCGTGGGCAAGGAGAATGGCAAGTTCTGTAGTCTGCTCCTCGGTGGGAATAGGATGTGATGCAACTGTGGGATATGTCGACGGCATGCTGAAGAGAGTGCCGAACAGATATGAAAGCCAGGAGGATTCCTGAGGTTGGGATGTCACGGAGGCTCTCCCAGAGCTGGAATGCACTGGCGGTTCCTTCGAGAGGATTTCATCCAGAAACCCAGAATAAACGACAATCCCACAGGCACCGTCAGGTCCGAATCCATACGAGAAGGCATTCGCTGCGTCGGGCCTGTCTGCGATCAGCAACGAGTAGGGAGGACCAGCTATGACATGTGCAGAAGATGTTGGCTTATAACCATGCAACATATCACAAAAGCTCCTCATGCGGTCAGTTCCGCGTGGACGGGGGTTCAGAGGATATGGAGCGGGTGGTGGCAGTGGTGGCTCGCCTGGCCCAACGTCTAACCAGTGTGCATTTAGCTCGTGTTCAAGTTGCAGTGTGGGAATGGCGTTCTCGAGCCGCTTCAGGGTGCTCTGTACCCAGTGATAACGCCAGTCATGAGTAGGGATTAACTTGTCGGATCCTTCGTTGGAGAGGATATCGGTGACAGCTTGGTACCACTTTGGACCAACAAGCTGCGCAGCAATATCATCCTCTTCTTCAGGTGAAAGAATAATTAGTCGCCACCTACACGATGATTAACGAAGGGCAATGACATAGAAACTAAAATGCACACACCGCCCTGTAAGGGGAGTCTGCTCGGCGCTTGCTATAATCCCGACCCACAACAACGCAGCGGGGATAAATAAGAGAACATGGAGAAACAACGTGCGTGAACGGATACGTTTAAGAAGCATAGCTTTCTTTTCTTCAGAAACGGGGGGCATGTCCGGGTGGAGGTGATGTTGGTGCTTGATAATCTTTCTCGTCCAACGATTTTTAAACAGCACGAGGGGAACAAAGGTGAGGGCTATTCGCCCTACAGTGTGGGCGATTTGGATGGTTGAAGACGCCTGTCGAGATGGTCTCAGAATTAAAGTTGGTGGGTGATATCACGGTACGGTCACCTTGAAGGCACTGAGAAGCACGGGTAAGTACATCACATGCCTCCTCTGCGTCGAATGAAATAAAGCAGCGCTGGTTGACGTGGGCGAGGTTGCTTGGTTTCGAGACAGACTAGATTGTGTCAAAAGAAGCCTGGGGATGTGCTGTGCGGAATGTGGGTGATACATAGTGTGCCTAGCGAGATTTGTGGCATGTCTCGTTTGAGAGGATTTCGGGTGCGGTGCAACTTTAGAGAATACTTGTCGGTAGGCGATAGAGACGCGTACAGGCGCACGCAGCATGGTGCATCTCAGACGAGAGCGTGTATGTGTCGATGGAGAGGCAGTGAATGACTCAGTTCAACAGTCCAGCGCTTAGTACCGCTTAGCCTTGACTTGACCCGCGGTGCCGCTAGATTACTTACATAAGTAATCAACTGCCACTCTCGAAGTTGAACTTGAGCGTGCTCATTGAACGATTCCTGTCTCTCTTTCATCACCTCCTAAGGTGTTAGGATGGTTAAAACGTGAGCGTACGACTTCAAAGTCTCACTTCATATGCAACGTGCCTGAATTATTGTCGGAGTTCTGTCTACAGCGTCCAGCTCAACATATCAACTTGGGATGCCGAACTCCTCAACTCACTTCATCAGGCCGAGGCACACGAAAGTTTTCCACGACGAAAATGTGTAGTCTGCTGACGGTTGGGGGGCAGCGTGCCTTCCATATTGTCGAGACATGGGATAGGGGACCAACTTATGATACAACGTCGATCGATTGCCGGCTCCTGCTTGGCCCATTGAAGGGTCACATTGTGAGGTATAGTCAAGCGTTTGCTCTAAAGGCGACGTTTTTCGCTTTCCATCTCACTCAGGATTTCTTATCGCAGATGCACACAAACCTAGACCTCATTGAGAAGCATGGTTGACATAGACCCTAATGGTATCCGCCATCATTCAACTGTACAATATAGGACACGTCCCGGTCAGCGCTAACATATACATGGCGTAGCGCCACAGAAGCCTTGCAGTTATGCTGGATGCCGGATGCCGGATCTCGTTGAGCCAAGTGCCACTTCTGGACCCACACAAGATGACTGACCATGTCAACGTGCCCACATGAGGTGAGGTGGCTTTATTCGGACTTGTTGAGATATTAGCCCTTTTGACGGGTGGACAGCTCGTATCATATCAACACTAACTTACCCGATCGCATCGTAAGTTCCGTATCCCATTCAAAATGGCGTACGTACTATGTAGCAAATCGAACTACAGATCGGTACGCACCGTATCCGTTTTCTCGATAACTTCACCAGCCACATCGGAATGGTAATTGTTAAAGAGGGCTTCCAGCATCGGCGTAAACAGGGGGAAAAGAATACTACATGTCCCCCTGGTCTGACACGAAGTTCGAAGTTTGAACTAGCTTAGCCGAGGATTTTGCCCAGACTCCGACCGACAAAAAGGAACGGTGCGATTTTTTTCCTCCCTCTGGCTGCCGGACATTCAAGCACAACACGTGGATGGCCTACACAGTCAGTCAGAGGCGTCGTCAAATGGTGGCGTTATCTACCGTCCTTGCAGATTGACCCATCATTGACTGATTGAAGGATCCTGAATCAAGACTCATCCTGTTGGTGGCGGGGGTTAATTCCTTTCACGTCCTATACTAGGTCCTACTTGTACGTCCTTCAAGTTGCTACTAGAATTCGGGTACTAAGCATGGCGCCTAGTGGCGCACATTCAAATAACGCATTATAGTACTCCCGCCGTACATATAACTACATTGGGACTGGTTCGCGATCCGGTGTGTAAGTTTGTAGCCATAGCGTACATGGTAAACACTATGTAGTACATGTCCCAAGCTATCAGTTTGTGTTTCATCAGCCTTGCTGCATCACAACTGAACACTACGTGAACGGGTTCATAGCATTTTCCTGAATGTTAGCGATCCCATCTTCATTGTGCAAGGTGTGACCGTTCTTTGTCTACCCCTCCCTCAAGTGAGCCTCACCACTAGTTCAACGGCTCATGCCACGAGAAGCTTTTCAGCGTTATCATTATCTTACCATAAACCAAGCAGGAGGTTCACACGCTGAGATGCACCATATTCAGTGTTTCAAGGTGTACAATTTCGCTGTTTCAAGTGATGGTGGATGTGGTACACACAAACTATTTCTCTTCGAATATTAATTTCACTGCCAAATAGAGATAAAGTTTAAACCCCGATTTACCTACAAAAAACATTTATTCAATACAGGAAACTCCACTAGCAGCAGCACGTCAACCCAGATGAGAAAAATCTAGATTGTTATTTGATGTGGTTGGCAAAAGTTGACGCCTAAGGGAATTTTCACTGGCTCGATGGAGCTAGCACGTCCCCTCAGTTTATCAGTACACGCCGCGCAATCCACGATGCGGACTTCTGACATAAGTTACAGAATTTTGAGGACCAACTTGGGTGCCTCTGGCTATACCACCCAGCTCCCGTTCTCACGAAATTGCGCTAGCCGTGGTTACGAGCGTTCGAAAGACTAGGAGTTCCAGGTGCTAGTTCAGATCGACTTCCTCAGAGATCGGCTGGCGTTTCAATTCGAATCATGATATTTCACAGAACCGGCCACTGACCCCGGTAAAACCATGCGTTGAAGGTGGTTCCCTTAATAAAAATATAACGTGGCTGGACAAGTTCTGACAGTTTTGCTCAATTAGTTTCGTTGTTCCTGCTTGCAATGTCTAAGATTCAGACCATTCACGGAATCGTCGAAAGTTTCTTCCGTAACGATCGCATGACGTGGTTCAGATTTGACAGATGCGGCATGGCCACTGGCACCACAGCAAAAATTTAGTTTGATTGGGCCGCGTATTTACTTCGCCTTGGCGGGGGACTCAACCGAAGAAACCGATCTAAAATAAACCGAATGTGGCCGGCTCACGTCCAACATGTATCATCGACTGTTCGTTGCTGACATAACCAATACCATGCATCTTTGGTGGGTGCCCCCCATTCCGCAAATATAAACAGGCACTCCGATGACGAGAAAAAAACCCGCCCTTAGCCCCCCAAGCGAGTCGAGGGAACGTCCAGGATGATCGCCCCTGCATTTACGATCTCTTCCCTTGTGTCGCTCACGACCCTCCGTGTCAGCAGCGTCAACCACACGGTTTTACTCGTCTTGGGCGCCATTGTATTATCTGTATTCCTCCTTTGGATGTTTGTCTTCAACAGGAAGACAAATTCCTATGGCTTGCCGTTCCCCCCAGGTCCAAAACCTCTTCCGCTGGTCGGAAATCTCCTCCAGGTAAACACCGCCGAGCCCTGGTTGACATACACTTCATGGAAGAAGGAATATGGTGAGTCTGGTCCCCAAGGGTGTGTTGTCGTGTTCAATTGTCATAGGCGATCTGGTATACCTGTGCCTGCTTGGTCAAGACTTTGTCATTTTGAACTCTGAGAAGACGGCGCGAGCTTTGCTCGACCAGCGCTCCACTTTGTACTCTGATCGCCCAGAGATTGCGGCGCATACATTGTACTATGTTTTCCTTCCTCCGGTCATTGTTAGTCTGACGTGTAATCACTAGGTGCGGTATGGACTTTAGTACAGTCATGATGCCCTACGGCGACGAATGGAGACTCCACAGAAAACTTTTTCAACATGCTTTCCGTACGGAGGCCGAAAAGCGGAGCCGAGAAGTATACTTGAGGAGGGCACGTACACTTCTTGCAATCTTGCTGGCCGCCCCGGCAGATTTCGAGCTGCACATCAAGAAGTCGGTGATTCTTTTCTTTTTCGGCTCCTTGTTCTCATGGTGACGAGCTAGTTACGTGGCCTCAAATGTCATGGCTCTCGCATACGGCTATGAGATAGCTTCTCGGGATGACCCCATGGTTAGAACTGTGATGTCGCTAGTCAATATACTCTCCAGGACGATTTCTCCTGAGCGCAACGTTGTCATTTCTGCCTTTCCCTTCCGTATGTCACACAAATTTGGCCTTTTTTTTGACTGTGTTTCATGATTGCGCCCAGTTGACAAGTTTCCCAGTTGGTTCCCCGGAACTAGCTTGTTTCGCGAAGTTCGGGAGGCTAAGCACCTTTCCGCTCAGGTTCTCGACATTCCGTTCAATTGGGTAAAAGACCAAATGGTCATGACTCGTCGCGTCTAGTGTGTAGCATGTATGGCTGACAAATTCAGCAGATGGCTGGCAATGCACCCCCGTCTATGGTAGCGGACTGTTTGGAGCACCTGGACGAAAAGGATGATTACCACAGGCAAGAGTATGCCATCAAAGCTGCAGCTGCGAGCGTTTTTCTCGGTTAGTTTCTTTCCCTCCAGATTCAGTTTTGATGCGAGTCTTCACGCGATCACACTCTAGCCGGATTTGAGTCGGTGGGTGCTACATATCAGCGATGCCGTTATCACCTGGAAGCCGGTACTCATTCGGGTTATAGAGCTCGTCCACCTTACACGCATTCATTCTCGCAATGGTTTTGTACCCTGACGTACAGGCCAGAGCCCAAGCGGAGATAGATTCTGTTATCGGGAACAGCAGGTTACCCGACTTCGACGATAGAGCGTCTCTTCCGTACGTCGATGCCATACTCCGGGAGCTGGTAAGATGGAATCCGGTGATTCCACTTGGTAAGTTCTGACGCGCGCGTCTCAGCTTTTATTCCCAGCTAACTGTCTTCCAGGAATACCTCACGCGACTTCGGGCGAGGACGTTTATGAAGGTTATTACATCCCGAAAGGTGGGTGATAACAAGATCCGACTTCATGTGGCGCATGTAGTGATTGATCCCGTACTGTAGGTGCATTGGTGATGATCAATGTCTGGTATGGAATCTTGCACTACCATCTCCGCGTGTTGTTTACGATGATTAGGGCGATGGGGCGAGACGAGGACAAATTTTCCGATGTTGAAGAATTCAAGCCAGAGAGATTTTTGACAGAAGATGGCAAGCTCAAGGATGGGCCGCCAATGTCCGCGAACCCAATCTTTGGGCTTGGTCGGCGGATCTGTGAGCATCTCCAAGGCTTGGTCTCTTTCGTTTGTTTCATTCACCGTGTTGTAAGGTCCGGGACGGCTCGCATCCGAAGCGTTCGTATGGGCGGCCGCGGTGTCTATCCTCGCTGCGTTCCGCATTACGAAGGCGAAAGATGCGGATGGCAACGAGATCGATGTGAAGAGACAGTTCACAACCGGGCTCTCGGTGTACGTCATTGTGCTTCCTTTCCATTGCGCTTCAACTCAATGCCATGCTTGTTTAGGCGACCTGTTGGGTTCCCCTGCTGGTTTATTAGTCGTTCTGATGAGCGAGCGAGGACGATCCGTGAATGTATGTGAGAAGCCCGTGGCACATCTCGGCAGCTGGGTTACTACAAACTTTTTTCTTGGCTGAATCTCCATTCTCCTGTTCAATCTTCCTCTTACTTTTCACCTTTTCATTTTAATGACACTACGACACGACATGTATCCCCCATGACTGGCATTCCTATGCTGTATACAGCAGCTAGATGTACGAGTAGATATCGCAAACGATCAAGAAACAGTTCCTTTGGTTGGCCTTTAGGAGATGAAAGAAGCTTCATTGAAAAGAAGACCGTCAATTTCTAGTCCGTCCGACAGTCCAGGAATGACGTTGTCTTGACCACGCACGACCAACTTTGCTCTATTTTGGTACTGAGGGAGAATCGCATGTCAGTCAACGCTAATATCACTGGGTGATAAACCAACCTGGTAAATGTAAGGCTTGGTCCTTGCAACGTAGTTGACCATCGTTTTGATCACATAAGGGATCTCTGCTAATACGTCCACTTTCTCTATCAAGCCTTTGGGTTGGGCGACAGATCCCACGTCGACGTAAAGCGAAGCGGAAATGGTCCCTTGGGGAACAGTCAATATGGATGGCCCAGCCCATCGAAAATCGAATGCGCTTGGCATCCTGTAACCCGTATCAGGATCGTGTACCGGGTCTACGTGCGTCACGCGCGAGATAACGGGTGCTGACTCCTCAGGCACCTCGTCCGGCCACTTCGTCTCCGCTGTCACGACGGCCAGCTTGCCACCAAGCACGAGCGAGCCGACGTTGACGGTCACTCCGCCCGAGCCGGCGCCGTGTCGGCCGTGCGACTCAAGCGTGGCGAACTCCATCTGGATGGCAGACAC
>JBBPRP010000553.1:0-13032 GCA_038093135.1 Leccinum longicurvipes
GAAAGAGAGCTATGCGAAAGGATGGTCAACTATGTATACCGATGCTTTCAACAAGTTGCTTTTTTCGCTGTGTGGATTGAGGGAAAGAAAGCGCATGACAGTTTGTGAGAAAATAAGCAACGTCCTCCACTGGCATCAAAATTTGAAGGGATAAGGAAAATCGCTTGCTGATGAACTTTGTCTATAGGAACGACTATCTTCCTACCTAAGGTCTGCCTACGAGAGGCTACACTTTACTGGTCCTGTCCGGATTACGCACGCGAGACTTAGAAAGAGAGGATGGGTGGGTGCCAGGTGAGAGGGAGATAGCCTACACGGTGTCAGTCCGACTTGGAGTCCCCTCTCCTCCAACAGAACAAAACCTCTCATTCCAGCAAGCGCAGGCGCCGCCGCGGCGACTACTAGGCAAGCAATGATGATCGACAACTTCATGGCTAATTGACCGACGTTGCAGGAAATGTTTCCTTCATGATGACAGAAGGGTCAGCGACAGGGCTGGCCATCAAGACGTCCGGTTAGTCGTACTCACTCACGGGAGAATTCCTGTCTCCAAGTCTCATCGTTTCATTCCGAGTCCCGATCGAGACCTGCCAGGTTACATAGTAAATTAAAGGCAAGACTCGCGTGCGGTCCAAAATTTACGGAATCTCAAGTCACGAGCCTCGGCAAAGACTTACCCTTCACAACTTGAACGTCCAAGGTACCACACACAACCGTGCACTACATTTTACGTCGTGCTTGACTTGCAGTAGACATGTCTCTCTTCAAGTGGACCAGTGAGTTCACATCACGTTTTCAGTTTGCTTCTCGACTTGAATTTTTGCCATTTTTAATTGTCCAGCTCCGGAACGACGGAGAGTCAACCAAGTCTTGATTGCAATCCCAAACGAGATGTATCTTCATATTTTCGAACTCATCGCCTCACCTACTGAGCGCCTGGATTCAAGACAACTCAAGATGTTCTCCAATCTTTCTCGCGTTTGCAGGTTCTTTGCCAACGTCTGCCTTCCTCGCATATTTGAGTTTGTGGAGTTTCGTGACTTCCGCTTTCCTCCTTACTCGTACACGGACTGGATCGCACGTATGCTGTGCGCACATGTTGCCGAGAAGCAGCCTCTAGCGCTTTCCCTCACTCAGACAGTGAGGGCATGCCAACTCTGGGGCTGGGGGGAGCATTACTCTGAGGCAGTCAAGTTGTCTCACAAGAACTGCATTTCTGCAATGTCGCACATGAAGAATCTCCGCGAGCTCCGGATTTCAATCTGCACTGTGGACATGGAGTACTGGAGAGCATTCGCAGCACTCCCATTCCTTGAAGAACTGTCTTTTGATGGTTGCGACTTTGACTCGGAGCAAGGCCCAACGTTGGATGCAGAGCCCGAGAAGGGCCTCGACTTGAAGCTGCAACTTAACGTGTCTCGACTTCGCGTGGTACGCTGCAGTGGAGAAGACTATTGGCCCACCAAGATCATCAATACGGGGAGCTTGCGTGTGTTTGCCATGCATATTTTATTTCCTGAAATGGAGGATTGGGTATGCCAATCTGCTGTCACGGAGCTGCAGGTCTATGTTTTTAATGAAGTCGAAGATTACAATGACTACACCCCAGAGCTTGACGTCATCCTCATGCAAGCACCACAGATTCTCGAGGTGCTGTGTTTCTTGGTAGCTGATATGTGTGCTTTCGGAGTAGGTCCAAATATCTTGAAAAGCTTGTTAGATAATCCTGCATGGAGAAATCTTTCTTCGCTTCGCTCGCTGGTACTGCAGGTGGACTACGACTCGCTGTGTTCAGATGTAAGCTGATCTGTTGTTTTCCCCTGTATCCCATGCGGCTGCTCAATTGCTTATCATTCTCTTCATCACTTTCCCAGGTTACACAACGTAAGTATGGATCCCCTCATGTTAGCAGATCTGTGCTGAAGGTCTGTAGTATCTGCTGCCCTGCGGGGCATATCAGATGAAGGGTTGCCTGAAATTCAACGTATTCTTTACAACAAACTTGGTCCGTTCTCTAGTCACCTTGGGAATATGGAGCAAATAAATTTTTTCGGCAATGTTTTCTATTTGGTGGATGGGGAATGGTCGCTTGTAGCGAAGCAGGATGATATGGTTGTAGACCAGATCATTGCGAGTCAAGAGGGCTCCTCCTTGTCGGAGTGTTCGTCGTCAGACTCGGACTCGGACTCGGATTCGGACTCGAGGGAAGGGTAGAGGGTGACCGTCGGAGAGTCGGGTACGCGAGTCTCGGCTTCAGATTATGCAGGGGAAACATTGATGGAAGGGTTACTTACGGAGGGTGGTTGCGGAGTGGTTGCGAGAGTGCAGTAAGCATGGGGGGCCTGTCGATGGGTGAGCGACCGTCTTCGGTATCCATAGCGTCGGAATCGTAGTCCTCGCTGCTGTCACAATTACTGGTCATCTTCTAGATCGTACACATTGCACTCGTGATCAAATTCGTACTGGATTGGAGAGTCAAACACTGTTTGGAAAGGTAAATGGTAAAGGTATGAACTTCCAAACTACACGATCGGCGAGAAAGGCGCGAATGGACCGCGAAAAGGGATAGCATCGAGTGTATGGAACTCACTAAGGGCGAACTTCAACATCAGCTGGGATAGGCTAATGACACTGGCAGTGGAGACCGAACTCTACATGTCTGCGATCACGATATTTCTACGATTTCGACCCGGACATCCTTGACAGAACTGACGTGGCGTTCAAGCCCTGGAACGACGATCTCGTGCTCAGCAGCGACCCGCTTGTACCCTCCATGCGACTGCTGCTGCAGCAAAAGCGCACGGAACGGCTGCTGCAGACGAACGACTAGCCGCAACGCCCGGGTAGAGACGTCCATCGTAGCGATAGGTCCTGCATATACCGGGGCGGAGACATTGGGCATACCCTCAGAAGCTGCGACCGGAGAAGGCTCTTCTCCCACGTCCGAACCGGACAAAGACAAAGAATCGTCCTCGCTATCCGACGAGCTTCCACAATGTTCCTCCTCGATTGGGTCACGCAAATCGCGAATCCACGGATAGGCGAAAGCGAGCTTGCGTGGCTCCGACAACGAGAACATATCCGACGTCCGGAATTCAACCTGACCAATGCCTGATACTCGGGCACGGTAACACTTCTCTTCGCCAGTCTCGGCATTTCCCTCGGCGAGCTTCTTGACTGGGAAAAGGATGCAGGGCAGATAGAGTTTCCGGTGTGCAAACCGCGTTGATGGCGAGCGGATGACTTGGGCATAAACGACCACTGCATCTATAACAGACATTGAACCTTTTAATTCTGCGACGCGCGAATCCATTTTAGCATCGTCGATGGTGGGCGGAGAATGTGAGGCCTGGTTATGTATAGCAAGCGTTCCAGGGAGGCAGCTGTTGTACGTCGAGGGCCGACCCGTCCAGGAAAGCAGCGCAACTTCACCCAAACGAGCTACGATATCTTCTAAAAGATGGGCGAGTGCGGCATCTGCACCGCCGCTACCATGACACTTGCACTGTGTGCACGAATTGGTGAGAGGATTTTCCGAGTCTGTGAGGGAAACCATGTGGTTCAGGGTACCAACTGCTTCGTCGTGGCGTTGCAAAGCATGCAGTGCCGCATGCCTTCTCTCGTATCCCCAGGGATCCCGTGGGTCTGATTTGATTGCCTGATTGATGAAATTCAGCATTTTCGCATACTTGAGAAGAAAAAAAAACTCGTACCTCATCTGCATCTTTCAATGCTTCCTCCCACGACATTTTCATTGCCCGGGCTCTACTTCGTTTGACCAAGAGACCCGCACGATTTGAACGATTCAAAGACAAAGCAGCAGTGTAGCTTGTAACTGCTTTTTCTACTTTCTCAGATTCCATTGCCTCGTCCCCAATATTCTCCAAGGCCTTCATGCATTGCTGAAGATTCTGCTCGATTGCGAGAGCAAGGTCGTCAAAGTTCCATCCAAACATCTTCCAAATTATATTGGTCCGGGTGTTCATGGTCAGAGAGTGAACAGCTTACGAGCGAGACTATGACTAGCTCAGGACATTTTTCAGGGATGACTGCATCCCCTGCGCGTCCGAGCAATTGCGCAGCTCGCTCATGGTCGTCTTCCTTCAACGACATGCGCGCAAGTAGGAGGTGCATTTGAGCCTAGGTATGGCCTGATTATCATCTCGCACCGGCAATCCTGGCAGTTACTTACCCGGATGGCGATACACGTAGTCTTGTCATCGACAATATTGATCAAGTCGTCGACTCGCGAAATAGCCTCATCGTGTCTTCCACAGTAGAACAAAACGACGGTCTGTGTGTGGTTGGACAACAAGACAGGCAGAGGCAAAAATGATGAGCCCATACCTTGATTAATAATACCAGATTGGTGTCGCTCGAGAGGTCATTAGTGAACACGAGGTCAAACACGCGTATGGCAGTGTCGTGCTCGTCGTTACCGGCGTGAGCTATCGTGATTGCTATCTGACCGATAGCGGATCGCTGAACCTTAACAGACTGATATATAATATTCAATACGAGACCGGCCTAAAGAGGATCGAAAAGTACCTTTGTTGCATCGTCAATGGCGAGGTTGTACTGTTTCAAACGGGATCGTACGAGAGAGCGTTGAGCGAGGAGTTTCGCATGGCGGGAAGGATTCAGGGGATTTAAAATCTCATTTGTTAGAATTTGTTCCGCTCGAGACAAGTCACCCTGGCTCCATGCTTCGAATGTCGCATCACTGAATTGCATAAGTGGCAACTGTGGCTCTTAGAAGGGTCAGAGGAAGCAAGAGACTAAGGTTTAAACACACTCACGATGAAGAAATTGGGTGCAGAAATTGTGACCTTTGGAATCACTGACATTTAACAATAGTGGAAGCGCTTACATGTTTTGAAAAGTACGAGTCCGGAAGGATATCACGGAGACTCCATACTGTGACTTCCCCACATTCCTCGCCAGTCACAACATAGTTGTCATCGGGAGACAGTGCCATGAAGTAGACTTGACTATTGTGCTTGATTACACGGCCAACTTGCTGGTACGTTGAGGCATCCCAGAAGGATAGTGAACGGGATCCAGTGACGGCGATAAACTTTTGGTTGGACGATGGTGCAATAGAAGGATACTCGAGTGAATCACCAAGAACTGACCATGTACTAACCAAGGAGCCAGACAACGTATTGAAACATTTTGATGCGTTCGTCGGCGTCGAGACAGCAAAATATGATGGCCATCTGCAGACCAAGCCAGTGGTGAAGATTTGTGTTGCTTGAATGAACAAGGGATGTCGATCAATTGTTGGCCATTGTTGCTGTCAAAGATCCGAATTGACCCTCCGACGGAAGCGGTAGCGAGGCGTGCACCGTCTGGAGAGAACCGAACCGCTACCACGACGGAGTCGTGCTGCAGTGGACCCACAAGCTGTTTGCCTGTACTGATGCTCCAAATGAACGCGTACTTGTCCATACTACCCGTGGCAAATGTCGTCGAGTCGGCGGAAATATCCACCGACCGTACCGTTTCCGAGTGTCCGTTGACGTTCAGAACTATTGTGTGGGTTTCCGCATTCCAAACCCTGACATGCGGTTGTTCATCCAGCCCGCACACCAGCCATTTACGGTCCATCGACAGCGCAGCTGCAAAGATTTGATCTCCTGCTTGAATTGCTGTTCCAACCTCACGTCCGTCATCTACTTGCCATCGTCGCATCCTCCCGTCTTTACCGCCGCTCAATGCGTGTTTGCCATTGGCAGAGAAGAAAGCAGAGTATACTGCCCGATCACAATTAATTTCAGTGATTTTTGAGCAATCTAGGAGTCAACAAGTAGTTATTATAGGTATTCTTGAATGCAAAGGGACCTACCTTTCCCAGTTGAGTCCATGTTGTCACGAAGAGGTCCAGTCTTTTGGTTGTCGATGAACGCGATTAATTGAGTTCTCGATACATTGTTCCCACGCTATTATGCTGAACCCGGTGCGAAGGTCTCCCTCGCTCGCTCGTAAATTGCACATTCCATCTCCATCGATTCGTGATGAGAATAAACCAAAAACGCAGGCGAGCGCGAAGCAAAAGAAGGATGGAGATATCCAACATGGTACGCCTTCCAAACGTATTTTTGTTCGCGTCTGATTACGGTACAGTCAAACGGAACGAGCTAGGCGTCCAAATGCTCTCCCGCAAGCTTCACGCGCAGATTTTCAATCATACCGCGTTTCCCCCTCCCGAGCCTGCCTATGTCCAGATCGCGCGCGACCATCTTCACATGCATGGCCTCGACCCCAAACAAGGTTCCGTCCTCCCAGACACCGGGTTCACTCTCCCCCAACTCCAAGGCAAAGATATCGACGAGCACTTTTTTCGCATCGGGAAACGCTGCGCCCAACCCTGGATGTCCCTCGCAAAACAACTGGCGCACGACGCGTTACCCCCTCGGCCCGACTATTTCGACGTTCAGCAGGGATGGACAAAGTACTACCACCTCCAGGATGGTTCGAGCTACAGCGAACACGTTCCGTATCCGGAACACGACGGTCGGCCAGAGCAGTTGCTCGTGTTCGACGTCGAGACGATGCCACCATACCATCCGTACCCAGTCCTCGCCTGCGCCGCGTCTAAAAACGCGTGGTATTGCTGGATATCGCCCTGGCTTCTCGGAGAGACGGAGGAGGTGCAGCACCTGATCCCATTTGGTGACCCCGTGACGCCGCGGGTTGTCATCGGACACAACGTCTCCTATGACCGGCAGCGCATCCGTGAAGAGTACAGTCTCAGAAGCACGCAGACGCGGTTCATGGACACCATGTCTCTCCACGTCGCCGTCAACGGTATATCGTCCCATCAACGGCCGGCTTGGATGAAACACCGCAAGGCAAAGGCAGCGCGTATCGAGCAGCGCGCAGAGGCTGTCGAGGCGGCGCTCGAGATCATGCACGATGCGGCGTCTCAAGCAGACTCTGAGGTCGACGCTGAACGGCGCGCGCAACTCCGTCGACTTCGTGTCGAGATCGAGGAAAGTCTCCCTCAACTCCAAGAAGACGGCGCGGAGGCGACGGTCGCCGAGCTTTCACAACAGCGCTGGGAGGATCTCACATCGGCTAACTCCCTCGCAGACGTGGCGAAGCTGTATTGCAACATCGACATGGCCAAGGAAATCCGCAACGACTTTATGACGTCGTCGAGGGAAGCGATTCTTGCAGACGTTCAGGACTACCTCGCGTACTGTGCTCACGACGTCTACGTGACTCATCAGGTCTTTGCACAAGTCCTTCCCGCGTTCCTCGAGAGATGTCCGAGCCCGGTATCGTTTGCTGGTATTCTCACCATGGGTTCCAGCTTTTTGACGGTCAATGAATCGTGGGAAGAGTATCTGCGCAACGCAGAACAGACGTACCATGAGTTGGAAGACAATGTCAAAAAACATCTCATCGACCTCGCGGAACACGCAAAGGGTATGATGCAAGATGAGTCCTGGAGACATGACCCGTGGCTTTCACAGCTCGATTGGACGCCGAAGGTTGCAAAGAAATCCAGAGGTGTGGATGAGGGTGTAGGTCGCTCCCTAACCGCATCTCTGTCTAGCGTTGATCGTCTGCAGAGCGTAGGGTCGACATCCAGGACCAAGTTACCCATGGATAAACAACCTGCGTGGCTACGCGATTTACTCAAGGATGGAGTCTTCAGCGCCGGTATTGTGAATCGCGTGCTCCCAATTCTTCTCCGTCTGTGTTTTGATGGTCATTATCTGCAATATACGACGGAGGAAAAGTGGCATTTCATTCAGGATGGCAATGTAACACGACCTCCCAGTGCGGGCACGAGGAAAATTTTGACTATCCTCGGTCCGACGCATGGAGTTCCTTATCTCAACGAGGGTCGTCTGACTGCATCGAATTTGTCTTTGGCTCTCGCTGTCTCTAGCGGGGAGCGCACTCCTGAACTGGAAGGTCGTATCATTGATTTAGCGAAATCTCTTGCACGCGAAGAAGACTACGAGCAAGATCCTTTCCTGCGACAACTAGACTGGAGACTCGTTCCTACCCTTCCCCGCGCCAAGTCAACCTCGACACCAATATCTATCACTCCCAAGCCTCCAGTGATCTGGCCCAAATGGTATTGGGACCTTGCAAGGCCGAAGAAAGACCTCCCACCGGGTTCACTCGACATCACCGTACGAAATCGTATCTCTCCCATCATCCTCCGCCTGTCCTGGATGGGATATCCACTCTTTCATTCCAGGGAACACGGATGGACGTTCAGAGTGCCGAGTGCCGTTGAATTCGGCGCACGCGTTCAGCCGCTTGTCTTTTCGGATCCCACCGACGAGGCGTTGAGCGAGATGGCGCGTGGCGGTGTAGAGGATGATCGCCGATTCGTCTTTTACAAGCTCCCACATAAGGACGGCGAGAGCGCAAACGTGGGAAGCCCGCTCTCCAAGACGTTCATGAAGTACGCGCAGGATGGGACGTTAACGAGTCCCGGGGACGACGCCCAGGCTGCGCTAGACCTGAACGCGCAATGTAGCTACTGGATCAGCGCTCGCGATCGGATATTGAACCAGATGGTCGTGTGGCAAGACGACAGAGTCGACATGCAGTTCGCGCGGTCGTCGTCGTCGGAGCGTAAGTGGGGCATGATCCTTCCGCAGGTGATCACGATGGGCACAGTAACCCGTCGCGCGATTGAGAAGACGTGGTTGACGGCGAGCAATGCGAAGAAGAACCGTGTGGGGTCCGAGTTGAAGGCGATGGTTCGCGCACCGCCAGGTTATGCCATCGTCGGAGCCGACGTCGACTCAGAGGAGCTGTGGATATCGAGCTGTATGGGCGACGCGCAGTTTGGTCTACATGGGGCCACTGCGATCGGATGGATGACCCTCGAGGGCACCAAGGCTGCGGGGACGGACTTGCACTCCAAGACGGCGAGCATCTTGGGTATCTCGCGCGACCAGGCGAAAGTGTTTAATTACTCGCGCATATACGGTGCAGGAATGAAGCACGCCGTGCTGTTGCTCCTCCAGGCGAACGCGGCGATGCAGCCCGAGGAAGCGAAAAAGCTGGCCGAAAACCTTTACGCGTCGACCAAGGGCAAGAACACGCACCGACCAGACCTATTTGGACGCAAATTTTGGTTCGGTGGGACAGAGAGCTTCGTATTCAACAAGCTGGAGGAGATTGCGCTGTCGGATCGCCCGCAGACGCCTGCGCTCGGATGCGGGATCACTGCGGCGCTGTGCAAGGACAACCTACCGGCCGAGTTTGGGGCGGACTACATGACGTCGCGGATCAACTGGGTCGTGCAATCGTCCGGGGTGGACTACCTGCATCTCCTGCTTGTTGCGATGGACTATCTGGCGCGGACGTACGACATCGACGCGCGATTCTTACTCTCCGTGCACGACGAGCTGCGGTACTTGGTTTCAGAGCAAGACAAATATCGGGCGGCGCTGGCATTGCAGATCGCAAACGTGTGGACGCGGTGCCTATTCGCGTTCAAGTTGGGCATGGACGATCTGCCACAGGGCGTGGCGTTCTTTTCGGCGGTGGACGTGGATCGGGTGTTGAGGAAAGAGGTGGACATGACGTGCGAGACGCCGTCACACCCTTGGGTTATTCCGCCCGGGGAAAGTTTGGACATTGAACAAACGTTGAAGCGGACTGGTGGATCGTTGTGGCGGGATGGGCGGCCGATGAGTGTGGAGATGGATAAGGTGGAGGAGGGGAATGAAGAAGAGACGCGGGAATATCAGCGACCGGATTGTTTGGTGCATCGGGCGAAGAGCGCAGCGTTTTTGCGAGGGCAGGCGACGAACGAGTTTGCAGAGGTGAGACATCTCGCAAAGCAGGTGCGACCACGGACGACGAAGCGCACGGGGGTGGAAGGGGAAGCGAGAGAAAAAGTACGACAGAATCGGGGAAGAGGAAGGGGCCGAGGGGAGGTGGATGTGGATAGTGATGTATGGATAGCCATGCAGGAGGTGATGAATAGCGGGAAGTGTTGATTGGCATTCGAGGGGTACTGGTGGTACGTTACAGTACATGTATCGACTGAGTCTACAACGTCAAGTACGCCACTGCGACCGAGACCAGACTCGTCTCGACTCTGCGACAGATGCTCGCCTTATCTGAAGTGATTTGATTTGAATCAAAAAAACATGGTAGCCTGAAAACGAGAGTGCAAGCGAGACCGTTATCATAGTAGTACCATTGATTGATAAGACAACACGAGTGCTCATTTTATAAGGTCGCAACGAGGCCAGGCGTGAGTCTTGTAACCCCTTGAACCTGTACTCTCACCACCTGAGTTTCCGTGCCCAACTATCGTGTCCTGACCAGTAATATGGACTCAACTGGAAAAGGTGGGACCCTTGTCATTCAAGAATGCCTACTAGGCCTGTAATGACTATCCGTTGACTCCCAGATCGCTCGAAAACAATTGAAATTAATTGTGGTCAGGTAGTACTCTCTACTTTCTTCACTGCCGATGGCAAGCACGTAATGAGCGGCGGTGACGACGGGAAGATTCGACGATGGCAAGTAGATGACGGACGTGAGGTTGGCAAAGCAATGCAAGTAGCAGGGAATTTCGTCCGTGCAGCCGCGCTGTCGATGGATCGCAAATGGTTGTGCGTGCTAACTGGAGAGTCGTTTGTCGAGGTTTGGAATGCAGAAACCCAAACAAAGGTTCTGAACATCAGCGGACACACGAACACAGTATGCTCGGTGGATATTTCCCCCAACTCGACGACATTTGCCACGGGTGGGGAAGACACATGCGCGTTCGTT
The DNA here is from genome assembly GCA_038093135.1 of Leccinum longicurvipes. Taxonomy (NCBI): domain Eukaryota; kingdom Fungi; phylum Basidiomycota; class Agaricomycetes; order Boletales; family Boletaceae; genus Leccinum; species Leccinum longicurvipes. The sequence continues at coordinate 10,768 of JBBPRP010000553.1, forward strand.
TGGAGCATCAGTACAGGCAAACAGCTCGTGGGTCCACTGAAGCACGACTCCATCGTGGTAGCAGTTCGGTTCTCTCCAGATGGTTCACGCCTCGCCACCGCTTCCGTCGGAGGGTCAATCCGAATCTTTAGCAGCAGCAATGGCCAACAATTAATCGACATTCCGTGCCCATTCCAGCAGTCCACCTTGTCACCACTCGCTTGGTCTGCAGATGGTGGTCAAATTTTTGCTGTCTCTGAGCCGATCAACGGAGCCAAAGGTTTCCACACAACCTCAGGGTCCTTGATCAGTACATGGGCTGTTCCAGGCGCCGGTTCATTTCAGTACAGTTCTATCGCAACATCGTCCAACCAAAAGTTTATTGCCGTCATCGTATACCGTTCACTGTCCTTTTGGGATGCATCAACGCACCAGCAAGTTGGCCGTGTAATCGAGCACAATAGTCAAGTTTACTTCATGGCACTGTCTCCCGATGACAACTATGTTGTGACTGGCGAGCAGTGTGGGAAAGTCACAATACGGAGTCTCCGTGATATCCTTCCGGACTCGTACTTTACGAGACATGTAAGCGCTCTCACTATTGCTAAATGCTAGCGAATCTAAAGGTCGCAATCTCTTCACCCAATTTCTTCATCGTGAGTGTGTTTAGCTTCCAGTCTCTTGCTTTCTCTGACCCTTCCAAGAGCCACAGTTGCCATTTATGCGATTCAATGATGCGACGTTCGAAGCATGGACTCAGGGCGACTTGTCTCGAGTGGAGCAAGTTCTAACAAGCGAAATGTTAAGTCCCCTGGATCCTTCCCGTCATGCGCAAGTCCTCGCCCAACGCTCTCTCGTGCGAGCCCGTTTGAAACGATACAGCCTGGCCATCGACGATGCAATAAAGGTATCCCTGTGATCCTCTTTGGGCCGGTCTCATATTGAATATCATATACTAGTCTGTTGAGGTTCAGCGATCCGCTATCGGTCAGGTTGCAGTCACGATAGCTCGTGCTGGTAACGGCGAGCACGACACTGCCATACGCGTGTTTGACCTCGTGTTCACTAATGACCCCTCGACCGACGTCAGTCTGGTTTTGTTGATCAAGGTGTGGAATCATCGTTTTGCCACTGCTTATGCTGTCGCTTAATTACACTCAGGCCATCGTTCTGTTCGAGTGTGGAAGACACGATGAAGCTATTTCGCGAATCGAAGACTTGATCAGTATTGTCGATGACAAGACAATGTACGTCACCGTCCGGGTAAGTAACTGCCAGGATTGCCGGTGCGAGATGCTAATTAGGCGGTACTTAGGCTCAAATGCACCTCCTACTCGCAGCCATGTCGTTGAAAGAAGGCAACCATGAGCGTGCTGCAGAATTTCTCGGACTCGCAGGGGATGCAGTCGCCCCTGAGAATTGTCCTGAACTAGTCGCAATCTCACTTGTAAGCTGTTCGCCCTCTGTTCATGAATATCTGGATTAATACAATTCGAAAGATGTTTGGATGGAACTTTGATGGCCTTGCTCTCGCTATTGAGCAGCATCTTCAGCAATGCATGAAGGCTTTGGAGGATATTGGAGACGTAGCAATGGAGTCCAAGAATGCAGAAAATGCAATTGCAAGCTATACTGCTGCGTTGTCTTTGAATACTTCGAATCGCACAGGTCTCCTAGTCAAACGAAGTAAATCCAGGGCAATGCAAATGGCTTGGGAGGACGCATTAAAAGATGCAGACGAGGTACGAGTCTTTTTTTTCCCTTCAGCATGCAAAAATGCTGAATTTCATTAAATTAGGCCATCAAGGCCGACTCACTGAATCCTTGGGGATACGAAAGAAGGCATGCGGCATTGCATGCTTTGCAACGCTACGACGAAGCAGTTGGTACCCTGAACCATATGGTTTCCCTCACTGAAAATCCTCTCGCCAATTCGGATGCACAGTCCATGTGTCAGGGCGGGGGCGGCGGAGATGCTGCACTAGCCCATGTTTTGGAGGATATCGTAGCTCGTTTGGGCGAAGCTGCTGTGCTTGCCTGGACGGGTCAGCCCTCGACATACAACAGCTGCCTCCCTGGTACGCTTGCTATACATAACCAGACCTCACATTCTCCGCCCACCATCGACGATGCTGAAATGGATTCGCGCGTTGCGGAATTAAAAGGTTCAATGTCCGTTATAGATGCAGCGGTCGCTTATGGCCAAGTCATCCGCTCGCCATCAACGCGGTTTGCCCACCGGAGACTCCTCCTGCCATGCATCCTGTTCCCAATCAAGAAGCTTGT
>JBBPRP010000554.1:0-13012 GCA_038093135.1 Leccinum longicurvipes
GTATATAATCTCCTCGCATGTATCGTACATCCTCAGTCGATTATAGTTCATTCTCCTCATTGTCTTCAGCGCCTCATCGGCCCTTAAGCTTCTCGCTATTGCTTAGGAGTCTCCGGGTCTTCAAACCCCGGTAAGCACCTCTTGCCGTAGTATTCTCGACGCCGCCCTTCGGCCGTCTTTACTCTCGCGCGCCTCATTCCTTCTTCCCCGACGCCTTCGGCGTATCTCTTCCTTGTTTGGTTGTTGCAGTGCACGTCATAGCACTCTCCGACCTCGGTGCTTAACATGGTATCACTCTTGTTGCGCAAAAATGCCAACAAGGCAAATAAAGAGCAATCATCAATAAATGTAAGGATATATTTAGCATGAGATCAGGACTGCTTAGGCATCTCGACAAGGTCGGAATGAATCAATCCTAGCATCCGAGAAGATCTCTTAGAAGAATCACCAAAAGATCTCTCATGCATTTTGCCAAGGGCACAGCCCAGGCATGGTACAGGGGCTCCACCAGAAAGGTGGGAAGGAAATCCATTAGTATGAGTAGATGCATGTCGCATCGTATTTTGAGAGCAGTGGCCAAAATGTTGATGCCACAAGTCAAATGAGTTAACATCCTGCAGAGTGTATACCCCACTATCTGGAGTGATTATAGTAGACCTAAACCAGTGGAGGATATCATCTGATGATGAAGTGAAAGCCTGGATAACCAGACAACCCTGTTTGTCCAAAATCTTAGTATTCTTTCCAATCTCAATTTTATAACCTTGGTTCGCCAATTGATTAGTGGACAATAGCCTATGAGAGGCTTCGGACGAATACCAAGCATTAGTGAGAGTAATCGGTATAACCTTTTGATTACCAAAAGGCTGTTGTAATATGATGGTACCAGGACCAATCATCTCGATTGTTTTACCATTAGCTACATGTGCATACTTACAGCGATCCCCAAGAAGGGTAAAATCTTCCTTAAATGGAGTAATATGATCAGTGCATCCACTGTCGATTAACCAATGATTCTTAATGAAATCAACAGATCGGACACTAGATTTAGTGTTGGCACATGTATAAGCAGAACCATAATCAGAGCCATCAAGGCCCCAATCATAATTGACATTCCAATCATCGGCATTGGATACATATGAGCCATCCCAGACTATAAAATCTCTGGAGTCTAAACTGTGTTTCCAGGTATCATCTGGGTTTCTTTGAACATCTTTGTATACAACCTCCTCTATAGTGTCCTCTCTCAATTTAGATTGTGTCTGGGAGGAAAGCTCATCAGCATAACATGTCTGATGGGAAGTAGAGGGTAACCGACTCAATGGTCTAGCCACATTCATCCCCATATCATCTTCCTCATAAGGAGTAAAGTCCTTGTAATTAATTGCCATTGATTCATCTTGGATCATTTCAGAAGGTGACATCTCAGGCAAATAATCATCTATGATATCACCTGTGTCCATATCATGGTCTTCCATGGAAACATTATGTGCATAGCCAAGAGAGTTGACCTCATTGGCTCTACCTTTAAAGATTGGAAGCATGACCTTTAGTAAGGTGGAGTATACAATGATATGGGAGTAGAATGAACTGACTTTCTATATAGGTGTTGATGGTGTATATATAAAAGATACATATGTCTGGGTCAAGGATCACCATGATGGCACTCTACCTCTCCATCAAACTGCTATGCTGGTAGCCATTATATTCAGCAAGATGCTCCCAAAAGTCTACAAGAATGTCACCAGTCCTGAATCTTCATTTAGAAGCAATGTGACTCAGATTGTCAGAAATGCACCTTGGGTCAAAGGCAACAATGACAAAGGATTCATAGGAACTCTTCCTTTTATAATTATGATGTCCACATTCATCATTGCCATATATGAGAAGGAGTCTCCACTCAGAAGATATATGCAGGCCTATAATGGTGGAATGGGTACACCTTGGACCAAAAAGCACAGTGAGTAATACAATTAAAGATATAATGTATAATTGACACTGTCTTTCAGACATGAAGGAAATCATCCCCCTCAATCTTATAAGGATGAGACTTGCCAAAGCCAGAGGCAATGGCATTTTCAGATCAGCAAAATATGGAGTGTCCTTTACACTTCTTGACAAAGCAGAGCTAACTGCTTATCATTCCAACCTTGTAGAATCATTAAAAAGCCAGCCATATGGCCCCTAGATAGCTCTTATATCTATTGGAGGTACTGAAGGAACAGAGAGACTAGTATCAGCTGGACAGGCAGTGAAGAGGCTACTCAACGAAAGACTACAGGAAGATGGTGGTGCAGAAGCTGGACTATCCAAAAGAGTGCATTGTTAATTATATATACTCCATTCATAATCTTACTCGAGTCAAAATTTATTGAAATTCCACAATGTTTGATTTGTTATATGTTTACATTTTAGTGTATCTAATTTATCACACATATCTGCTTATGGTGGGATTGTGTGGATTTTTCTTATGTTGTACTATTTGAGTAATTATATCAATTTATCTTTTTCATGCACTTTTGCTAATGGTGGGTTTGCATGGCATTTATGATCTACTTGTTTTGTATATTGTGAAGTTGGATAAATGACCTTTTCAAAGTGTTTGTAGGTTAATCTTATCCAGGTCTAAATTTATTTAAATTCCAGAATGTTTGCTCTATTATATGTTTACATCTATTTTTTATTATCATGCATTTCAGCTATGGGAGGTTTGCAGTTTTGTTGATTTTGCTACAATTATAGTTCATACATAGTATCCATCACAAGTGTGCTGGTGTATACATATGGTACCCCATCAAACATCATGAACTCCTTGAGGTGTTTGGCCAACTGAGATCGCTCAGGCATCCTGTACTAGTCGAGGTTGCCTTCAAACCTCATGAATGCAGGCATATTTTCAAGCAATCCCCAGATGAACTGTTCAAAATGTTAGTGGTAGTAAAGTAAAGTAAAATGACTCACTATCTTTAGATATTCAAGAACAATGTGGGCATTCATGTCTGGATGTGCCATAAAGGCCCTTACCATGTCTGTAGATGCAGACTCCATCTTCCAATGACTTTCAATCACCTTGTGATTATAGATGAGTGGATTGAACCATGATGAGAGCTGCAAAGAGGAATTGGATCAGTGAACATGAGCTCCAAAAGCCAGAAATCAAACCCAATGTTTGCAGCAAATGCACACATGTGCTCTGAAAATGACCACATATTTGAGTATATGTGTATTTGTGGTAATTATGCTGCAAACAGACACACACTCAGAATTGTGGTAATGCAAACTTGTGAATTTACTGCAAATTGACACCTCCACCATTTTGTGGTCACATGTAACATGTGATTTCACCACAAAGTGGCATGTACCCCAGATTGTGGTCATGATTGACTGCAAATTGACACATACTGTACATAGGTTGATTTGCCACAAAACTCACCTCAAGTATTGTATGTGACACCCTCTCTAACAAACTTTGTCAACAATTGCCAAACAGAGGCCAACATGAACAGCATAAGCTCAGGTTGAGATGGGTGGCTCATCTTCAGAATGAGCTTGGCCTTTGATGCACAGTCATCCCAGGCTTTCTTGATGTCCACAAGTATGTCATACATCTCTGGTTTCTTCGACAACTTCCCCACAGTCTCATTCAACTGTTCCACCATCTCCTATATGTAGCTTTCATAAGGTCGCTTCTACTCTCCCACTCTCTGATGCATGTATTTCCACTTGTTCCCCTCCTCTCCTAGAGTTTGGCTGTAGGTGTTGTTGATGGCTTTCTGTACATTGTTGTTCAGGGCTTTGAGGACAGGTGTCACTTCCTCCAACCTACACATGCACAACATGAGGTATTTCTCTGCTTCCTTTTAATCTTCTTCACTTGATTTACCATTTGTGATCATCTTCTGGACTAGGGTTAGCAACTTACCCCACTGTGGTCAGACATCAGATCTTTGCTGAACTTCATGATCTTGAAGATGTCAGAATAGATGTAATGAGTTGACAGTATGCTGATGATGGTGTCCAGCAGATGCCATATGTAGTCTTGAGATAACAGTATACTGATCTTGTAATCTTGTGAAGAAGTCTGTTGTTCTCAGTTGCTTTTGTGATCATGCCACATCTGACCTTCAGACCTCATCATCTAGTACAATTGCAGCACTCCTTCTTCCACCATCTCTGCATAGTTGTAATTTCTGTGATTTATGGACAGGTGGATGCCTATATCCCATCACGGGAGCCCAAGGATGACATTTTCTTTTCCACAGTGCATGACATAAAACTTTATTTTCTGGAGGATCCCTGCAATTCAAACATATAGAGAGCAGGTGAACTTTATGTCTCTGTTCTTATTTACAGATTGGTTGATGTTTCAAACAGGAATAGGATGAGGAAGTCATTCTTTTGGGAGGTGGTGTTTGTTGACAAAGTGCCAATCAATACAAGATATATCAGCTCCTGAGTTGATAAGGACAAAAGTGCTAACATCTTTGAGATCATGAGTAGGGATAACAAGGTGAAGGGGGATGTGGATTGATTTCATTTGTTTATCAGCTACAAGTACATTGGTTCGGGATATGGAGAGGGCTTGCATTAGAGAAGGCCTCCATTTTAAAAATCCATAAGGGAAACTTTGTGAATGCTAAGTTCCTCATTGTCCTCAACATCTTGAAGTTGAGAGACAGCGTCTTCTTCAACCTTTTGAACTTTCTTTTCAAAGGGTTTGGTTGAAGGGAAGGTGGAGCAAGTTGTGGCAGAATGCCCTTCTTTGCAACATCTGAAACAAAGTTTCTGTTCAATGCATCGCTTTTTCTCTTGAGGAGTCATCTTAGGGATGCGAATAGTGTTGACATCCATTGCATTGGGGTCTTTCTCCATTCTGGTGGAGGAGCCATTGGAGTAAGGGACAAAGGGAGAGGACCGTCTGCTTGATCCCATTGGGTTTTAAAGTAAATGGCTTTGGTATACCATTCAGAGATCTTTATGAGGGGGTGTCCATGGAGTAGATGCAGCGCATGAGGGAAGAGTGAAGCCCAAAAGAGAAATATCCAATGAAGACATTGTTGGAGGTGATTCTGCTCAGAGCTACTCAATTCTGGAACTCTGATATGTAGGTTGTGAGAGAGGAGTCTTTGGCCATCCTAGTTGAGGATAGCCAGGCAATGGCATTTGTGTTGGTGTCTTGGTGGATGAATGAGGTGCCAAATGATTTGACAAAGTTGTTGAGGATGTTGAGTTTGGAGAGAGGGATTTCTCCAGTACTTTGGCTCTAAAAGTGGAAGCCCAGGTAAGAGTGGATCCTTCAGTCATGTAAGAGAGAACATATGCGATTTTATTTGTATTAGTGTCATAGACCATTTCATTGACAAGGAGGTACATTTGGATGGTGTTTATGAAGGTAAGGGCTTCAGCTGACGTTCCATTGAAGAGTTTGGGTGCTCTAAGTCAGAGCTCAGTGGGTTTTGTGGTCATGGATGGTGGAGAGGGTGGAGGTGGTGATGGTGGTGGAGTGGGGTTTCTCAAAGGTGGGTTACTGTGAGAGGGAGTTTCTACTTCAATGGGTTCTGTCTCGTCTACTGGAGATGAGAAGTAAGGAGGTGGTTGTTGTATGTATGTCTGATTCATTCCAGGGAGAGAGGAGATGATGTTCCTTTCAGGAAAAGCTTCTGGGATAGAACTGGCAATGAGGGCAGAGGGTTGGGTTTCCTCTTCAGAGTCTGAGTGGGTGTTAAAACTTCTGTGTCAAAGGAGGGGGGTTGAAGGTGGTTGGGGAGGAGGTTGAGGCCTCCTGGGATGAAGGGCGTTAAAGGATGAAATGGTAGAAGGCTCTACTTCAATGGTAGGCTCAAAGAAGTAACCTTGACCTTTTGTTATGCTTGCTCCTGGTGGAAGCAAGAGTAGCCTTGAGAGAGTTTCAATTTACAATTGAGTACAGCTAAATCCCAATATGCTAGTAGTGACTTTTTTTTTCTTTTCTTTTTGTCCTGTTCCTTTGTATACTTGAAATATCAGAAAGATGATGATGTATTTTATATTTATGCACTGCTAGTATGTAAGATACAAAAAATATAATCATGACTGCTAACTGTTGTCTCCAAGTCATCATCATGTTGTGCTCCTGAGTTCAGCCATTGTCTGGTCATGGTTGTCATGATGGGCTCTCTTCCCCTTGCCTCTGTCCTGTCTATTAGTGTTCTGCCATCACATGTCCCATCTCAGTCATTGTCCCATCATGGTATGCTGTCATGACAGTTGTCACATCATATTATCATCATCATGGGTCATCATGCCCAGCATCACAGAGGGAGATGGAGAGGAGGGAGAGGTGAGAGAGGTGATTTACCATTGTGATTTCTGCTCTGCCCTCCTTCTCATTGTCCTCTCTGAGTCTGACTCATTGTCTTGTCATCCCATTGTGGTACTACCCTAGCTCCTTGTCATCACCTTGTTGTCCCATTGTGGTAGGCTATTGTAGTAGTCATCATATCATTGTGTCATCATGCCACATCATGACATCATGGCAAAGAGAGAGGGAGGGGGGTACAGTGTCTCATTCAGAGTCATCACCATTGTGACTCACCATCTGCTGTCACTGTCCTGGGCTTGTATTGGCAGTACTACACCTCCTTGTCTGAGTCACTCCCTTATCTTCTCATTGATGTTCTGTCATCCTGGCTGAGTGGTATGACTTCACAGTAGTTATTACATTGTCATAGTGTGTTGTCATGCTATTGCAGAGGAAGAAGGAGGAAGAAGAAAGAGAGGGATGAGAGAAAGAGAGGTTGTGCCCGCACTTGTACTTGCTCTCATGCCTGTAGAGAGAAGAAAGGTTGAGGAGGGAGAGACTTGGAGGAGAAAGGAAGGGGAGGAAGTGGGAGTAAGAGAGGGAGAATCAGGGTCAAAGTTGAGGGCACATTCACAGAAGTGGTGCAATTGTCACTGCACCTATCTAATATCAATGAGATCTGACACTATTAGATTTTTTCACTTGCTACAATCAAATAGAGAGACATGTGCAAGGACACAATTCCAGTGTTCACAAAGCAACACCAAGAGAGACTCTGAAAGCCACCCACACAGACAAGAAATTTCCCATGGATCAACAGCTCTTTGTTGTCACCATCCTTCTTCAAGGTGAAGAGTCAGATCATGGCAAGTATGTCATCAAACCACCTGTTGTCCATCCTTACACACCTCAATTACATATGATATCCAAAGAAACCATATCATCTTCTTCAAGGATTCCTGGAGGGTCCTGCAATGGAATATTGAGGATGAGTGAGGTGTACAGAATTCTCAATAGTGTGCATGTATGCAATGTACCTCACTGCTCGGCCTCTGGAGATGTCAGCAAAGACACCTATTGCTCTACATATACCTGCCAATATGTGGATGCTCATTGGGTGCTCAAGTCTGTACATGACTTAACTCTCTATCAGCACCATCAACTGATTCTTGATGATATCAGTGAAAGTCTGGAAACCTTCAAATGTAGCAAGAACATGGTGCACACTGTTCTCCCAGCTTTGAATGGTATGTATCTGGCCCTCTACTTTTGTTAGGTGCTGGCCAACTACTATTCCTAGCCCACAAAGAACCCTACTGGAAATGTGAAATCCTTCATCACAACATGAGCCCTAGCAACATACTACAAATGGACTGTGGTGACTTTGAAGGTGGACTACTCATCAATTGAGACCTTTGTAAAATACTCAATCCAAACAATCTGCTTACAGGATGTGCTTGCCACTCTACTTGTATGGTATGTCACCGAATTTGATTCTTTCACCTGGTACATTTAATGAGAAAGTTGATTTGCAGGATATGTGGCAGTTTTTGGCTACAGACCTCATTGAGAAATCCAAGGTCAACCAAACATTCATCTACAATATCGAGTCTGCCTTCTTTGTCTTGTTGTGGATGAGCATTGTTTATATCAAATCCAACTGGGATTGAGAGCACAGATCAAGCTTTGTTAGCATGATCTTCCATCCAAAGGTTTTTAGGGGCTCTGGGGGATCAACAAAGACTATGTTCAAAGGACTGCACTTGCTCAAGCCTCACAATAATAAGCCTCTCACCTGACTGCTGCATGTTTTGAAGGAGTTGCTTGTTGTATGTCATAAAGAATGGCCAGAGAAGACACCTGACAACAATGGGTTTAGCATAAAGGATGTGATCAAGCAAGTCCTTGGTGAGAATGCTCAGGGAACCAAAACAGCTTTGACATCAGAATATACCAATAAATCATCAAGAGAAGACAAGGAATTCCAAGAGTGACTCAAAGACTATGATGTTCACATGGCAGCCCTCAAAAACCACAATATGATTATCCAGGCCATCACTCAAACCATTGATGCCAATGATAGACACTCCCTTTGGCCAGCTATTGAAACTGCTGAAAAGTAAGAGTTTGTTTTGTCACATGTAGAGAAACAGCATGTGTGCTCAAGTTCCAAAAGATACAGGGAAGCTGCAAAGGAATACAAAAGTGAAAGTATGTTGCTTGCAGAGCAAGAAGGAAAGTGTGAGAGGTTAGTTCAATGATTCAGTTCTTCTACATTATGGTGTCTCAGTATTTGCTGCTTGAAATGTGGAATACGCTTCGTTTGGTGGACATGGAGTTATGCATATGTGCTTGATGGCAACCTTGATGAGGCAGAGCAAATAGAGGAGCATGGGCTGGTAGACGCTAGAACCAACCCTCATTGGAGTTTGTCCATTGTCCTGCCCAGCAATCACTGCCAAAGAAAACATCCTCTAGAAGCCATAGCATGTGTCCAGCAGAGTGACCAATAAGTATCTCAATTTTGCATATGGACACATCATTATCATATAAACTATATCTGACTTGTGACACCAAGAAGCTGGGACCATTGAGTTGTCTTTGGTGCATCAGATATGGTCATCAGACAGATAGTGTAGAGTGATACATGAAACATGACCACCCTGGGTGAGGAACTGGTGGCAGTTTGGATGGGAAAGTAGCACACAAAGATTGAGTATGTACTGCTCATAGACATTGGGATCAGAAAGATCCAGAGGAGCAAGGTGGAGGGGTGAGAGAAGAGGGGACAGAGGAGGGAACACAGTGAGAGTCTGGAATTCAAGCCCACTTGCAAGAAGAGATGGAAGAATGTCCTGCAGTGTGAAACAACCCTAAGTATAAGCTTCAATCAGGTTGCCACTAGACCATGTACAACTTACCAGCTATGAAGCTGTAAGAACTTCCTAGGCTTGAGCGGTAGAGCTTGGAGGAAAAGACCAAGAGAACCAGACTAGAGGGCATCCAGCTGGAGCCTTGCAGTTTATATATTATTCTACTGTTTGTACATGTTTGTACATACTATAACTATACATGGTAGTATTACATGATCCTTCCAGAGGCTATGTATGTATTTGAAATGATCAGTAAGCATGTGAGTCATGAGTAGTCATAATGAGTCACGAATCCTGTGTTTAGTATAGGTATGCATAGCCTTACATAGGAATGCACAGCATTAAATGGAAGCATGCATAGCTGAGATAAGAGACATGAGGCAGAGATAAGCACAGCCTTTGGGTGCTAGTTTACCTGATGGAGATAGTGTGGCATAAGATGGATTATGAGGATCGTTCATTAAATGGAGCATAGCCATCAAGGCTGTAACATGAGAAAAAGAGACTTAGTATCTTTTTGTGTTGTGATATGATAGGGGTAAAAATGGAATTGTAACACAGCAGGTGATCGGGATAGCGGAGAGCCCACAAGCAAACATGGCACTATGTTTGGGGTGGGAACTGAAAATGAAAACAGCCTGCAAATGCAGCATTGGATGGGCTTGGAATGATGAAGGGTTCTGGAAGAAAAAATATGCCCTCTAGGAACTGTCCAAGCAACCAGTCCAGAGATGATGTGTTAGCATTGGTGGTAGGAGTGGGTGTAGCTGACGATGCAACCAGAGATGGAGGTAGAGTTACCACCATGTCCTAAAAAAAATTAGATACAGATCAAACAGAGTGACAAAGTATATACCTTGTCACATTGGATAAATGTATTGGAACAAATATTGAGAGCAGCTGGATGCGCATCTACTGCAGAACTCAGCATAACAGATGAATAATATGAAAAGACTCACTTGGTCAGATAAAATATTTATGCTTGGCAGAGTGGATGGGCCTGCTTGAGGTTCATCACTACAGCTTGGTTGGTTGGACATGACTAGTATTTTAAAGTCCAGTTGCACAACTGGTAAAAGACTGGCAACTGGACTGGACTGTAACTGATTACAACTGGACTGCAGTTGCAAGTTGCCTTGATGTTGAAAATTGGCAACTGCAGTTGGCAACCAGTTGCAACTGGCTTTTTGGGCAACCGGTTACCTTGCCATAACTAGACCTACTTCCCATAATTTTTGTGTATTTTTGTGTATTTCTAGGTATTTATTTGAATTTTATACAAACTAATCAATGAAATTTAGACATACAGGTCAAAAATAGCCATATCTCAGCCATTTATGGATGGAATTACAAAGTCCTTTATTAATCTGAGAGCTGGGAGTATCGGCTAAATGTTGTACAGCCACCACATAGCCTAAAGACCAGTTGCAACTAGTCTTTTTCAGTCCAGTTGCTAGTTACAATGCCTGAGAAAGTAAAAAAACTGGTTGCAGTCTGATTGCCTTATTAGGACATGGGAAAACCAGACCAGACCAGACTTTAAAACACTAGACATGACCACACAACCACCATCCAAGTCAAATGCAGAGTCTTCATTGGAGTCACCTATATTCAATCAGTTTCTTTACCAGTTTGTCTCTATATAAATGGACCTGGTTCCCATACTGCCTCTTCATTATAGCCTTTTGGTGACCCTTCTTCTGCAAAAAGTACTTTTGCTCCACTTTTTGGACAGAAGGGGCAGGAGGATGAGTGAGCTGGTGATTCTCACACACTGGAAAGTTTCTCTTCTTGTGGGAAGATCAAAACATTAGATGGACTTGTGCATGGGGTACATCCATGTCTTTAGCATCCAGAAGGTAAGGGTCAAGTTGTGATTCACCTTCATGGTAAACATAGCAGACTGGAACATGGTAATCAAGATAGTGAATGATATCATTGATGGCAATGGTCACAAGATTGATGACAACACCACACAGAGGGATTTTGGAAGATCTAGACCAGGAAAGAAGGTCGTGAAGGTTGTAGGAAAGCAAGACCAAAGGGAAATCAGATGAAGTGTAAATGGCCAGACTGATTACCTCAAGCAAGAGTGCCAAGTCACTGGAAAATGGCAATGTATTCATTTCTGTTACTATAGGGTTCCAAAAAAGAAGATAGTAGATAGATGGCAGGAATTTCCTGAGCAATAGCAGACAGTGCCATAAATGAAGAGATGACAGTGTGGGCAGCTTTGTCACTAAGATGGAAGGGATGACTTTGGGTGATCAGATGATGGGGCTCATATGAGAATAGCCAAAGTATCAGCCATTGATACTGCTGAGCACAGTGGTCATGATCCCTGGAATGTATGAAAACCAAGGTCAAAGAGAGTCTGGATAGTTGAGAACATCCAACAGAACCTTGAATTGCTCGGCCTTATTGATATCAACCAAAGGTGGAGATGGTGAATTGAGAGAGATGAGCATAAACTGGCTGCCAGAGACACACACAAAGACAAGTGTGAGTTGCCAGTGAGTGTCCAGATCCTTCATGTCAGTGAGTGAAATCATTACCAAGGAGAGTGAGAAGTCAAAACTAGAATGAAGAGTCTGAAGATTAGATGCTGTCCATGATCCACAAGATGCAACATGTGAGTCCAATTAAAACTCAGACACCCACAACAATGGGACAGTGAAATGTAGTTGTAGTGGATGGCAGTAAACAATAGAAGCCTTAGTGCATATATGCCCCAGAGTAGAAGTGGATAACACCATGAAAAATGAGAGAGCTACAAGGGAAAAAGGATTGGGGCAGGCAGTGGTGGGATGGTAAAAAAAAACAGCATTAACACCACTAGCTTTGTCCTGTTCAGTGAGGGCTGTTTCAATCACCCAGAAAAATAGGGCAACAACATGCCACAGTGCAAGCATAAAAAGAGGCAAAAGATTAGTGACTCACCTGAGCGCTCAGAAACCTTATCACTGGAAATAGTGGGTATTGGTAGATGAAGGAATGGTGTTCACACTGCCAGTAGATGGAAGAAAGAGAGAATGTGTAGGACATGAATGTACAACTCTGTAAGTGGCACGTCCATGTGATCTGGGATTATTAACAGGCAGCATTCAAGATGACACACCTGAATGCTTGAACACGTGCCAAGTATTGGATGGAGTTAGGTGGTGTCACATAGCATGTATACTGGGGAAGGAAGAAAATGTGGTGGAGAGTCTGAGTGCAGATTGAGGGACAAGAAACAGTAACCTACTAGAGCCAATGCTTCTGCAGCATGCCACATAGTTGTATTTATGCTAGGACATCCACTGGAGTTGGTTTTCTCATTATTTTATCTGTTCTTTCCATGCCAGCTGCAACATCTAACACATTGTAAGTGAGATATACACTTGTTCATCCATAAGTGTATCTAACATATATCTTGAGTCTGCATTGGCACCGAAGACATCACATTCATAAGATTAGATAGTGTGCTGCCATGGGAGCAGTGAGGTTAATAATAATGCAAAAAGAGCAGAGTAGCGCTGGAGGAAGTGTACATCTCCAAGGGAGACAAGATGGACAAATACAAAAGGTCCACATCATCTCTGCACTCACTCCAATCTTGAGATTGGCTTTCCTCATGCAAAGGTGGTGGTGGCACTGGCACTAGTGGCACATCTTCATTGCAAGAAATAATGCTCCTTTCTTCACACAACTAGATCAGTGTCAACAAAAGCAATTGTTTCATCTTTTGCAAGGTGGGTCTGCCCCATTACAGCACAGAAGATGTGGACAGCTAGTAACATCAACTGGAGTACACACCAGAGATGTGATGGTGTAAAGTGTCAATTTTGCTCCATCAGCTTCATTTTTGTGTGCTAGA
>JBBPRP010000555.1:0-13004 GCA_038093135.1 Leccinum longicurvipes
TGGCCAAAACGCACGGCTTGGTCCTCATTCACCCCTGGATCAGTCCCCTTCTGGATAGGGATTTCTCTGAAGGGGCTCCTGATTTTGATCTAACCATGCGTGCCTTGCGGCTGATTGTTCGACTGAAGCAGCCATTTGGTGCGCTCCTGCTTGCTTCGCAGGGGCGCGCGCTGTACAAACGTGTTGCGACGGACAGCTTTATCAAGGTCCAGATTCGGGCAGAGACGCCGTTAGAGGAGTTGATGGCCAGCGTGCGTACGGTCGATGTGCAGTAGTCGTGGGTTGTCATTGGCTTTTCTTAGTGTTCAATGGACTCCTTTATATGCTCCTCTACTTTCGGAATGACTTTCAAGCAATATTTTTGTTGTGACTGTATGGTGCCGATGTACGCTTTTTTCCCCTTTACCTCTTGTTTCGTTGCCTAACTACAAGGCAAGATGTCCAACCAGTTCAAGTTCCCAGTCTCGTCTTTGTCGACTTGTTACATACTTTCACTCTTGTAACTTCCACTCTAACTCTTGAACCAGCATGTACTATTGCCTTCTCTTGACTTCTTCACTCCACCCGGAGCGTCTTTCCGGTAAGGAGTAGAAAGGACGATGAGATCAAATGTGATCATCGACTATCCCGAGATCTCTGGAGTATCGTCGATCCGCAGCAGTACACCACGCATAGTAGTACCTGCTACGTAGCCTACGTTTGACCATGGAGAGCCAGTCGATACGTTATCACTATTTACGTTGCCGCTTCTGGGGGTCCGTCAGACGTGAACACGTTTGCACAACAGCCCGAGGCGCAAGACGGTCGGCTTCAGATGAGGTACGGAACGGCTGCGGAGATCAATGCCGACGTGGATGAGCTGTAGAGTAATATTCAGTCACCAGTGATACAGAGTCTCAGTATCAACCCTGCGACGCTGGATGTAACTGTACCTTCCCCGACGGACGGCGCGGGCGCGGGCGGTGATGGGGGCATGTTCCCAGAGATGATCATGGGAGCCATGGGCATCGATCATAGGTGCGGATCAAAGTTCGGCTTTAACTCGTTCAACTAGATGGATGGACATGTCGCGCGTGAATGACGAGGAGTTCGAAGGGGACATGAACATCTTGGCGGAGAGGCTGGATTCGACGAGGGTGTACATTTTTTCATTCCTTTCCAACCTCACTTGATAATAGCCGCCGAAGGTAGATGTGGACATGGAAATGGTGTTGGAATCCATTGTGTCCATGTGGACAGGGGTTAAATTATTTGAATATACGCTTTGACCGTGGTGGTCCCACGGATAGTCGGTAGTTACGACACTGCTTGCCTCGTGCCAACCCTTCATGGGCCCGTCGGTAAGTGCTTGAGTTCTCACCTTCCTCAAGGAGGGTTTCGTACAACCAAACAAAGAACCATAGACTACTGACAATGGCAGAATCCACAGACTAATCCTGGCAATATAATACTGATTGCTCAGACATCAGAGGGCTTCGTCAACTTGGTCTACGTTCGCTCGTGTACGCTAAACTGACGAGATCAGAATCCATGGTATCTGCAGTCGGTTTGCAGATTGACATGCCAACCCGATGGACGATAGTTGGTACGGGACTAGATATATGGAACATGTCAGGGTGACTCGGGACGGGGAAGCCTGACTATCGGCCGGGTGCGAACAATTAATACCTAAAGAGATTTTGTCCTCCTTTCTTTGGTCAAAGCGCTTTGTCTTTTGATTGAGATCAACAGTGTGGAGGTGGCAGTCCTTCGGTGGGACCCAAGGTATAAATTCGCTGGCTTGATATCGATCTACTGACGACGCCATCCCGTCTAGTCCTCCACCTACTGCTTCGGCATCTTCTTAGCTTCGTTGGCTACAACTCGCGCTCTCCTAACCCCAAGCCATGCACCATGCACTCGAAATACCGGAGATCCTGCTAATCATCTTCAAATACGTCTTCTTTCCACCCTCGTGCCTCTCACAGTTCTCGAACATCTTGTCGAGCAATCAGCATAACGCCGACATGTTTGCTCTAGCAAGGACATGCCATGCATTCAAGGAACCAGCGCTCGACATTCTTTGGTCGGTGTTGGGCAACTTGTCTGCAATAGGGCGGTGTGTTCCGGATGCATACCATGGATCACTTGTGAGCCCGCTCCTCCCACACATCAACTTAATACAGCAATGTTGATCACGTGTCGTCCCTGTTTCAACAGGTCAACATGCCATTTATGTTCTACAGAACTTTAACCCAAGAAGAACACAGAATCCTCCGAAGTTACACGCGTAGAATCCGCGTTATAAGGGACTTCGATTCGGGACTTGGGTTGGATTCCGTCCCAGAAAACTTCTTTGGGCAGGATCTGCTCTTTCCTTATCTCCGGGAGTTAAATTTCTATGTCATGCATGGAATTTCGCCTTGGCTACGCAATCAACATATTCCGTCTCTGGATTCGATCAATATTTCATCCTTCCCAGTACGCGGGCCACGTTTCATTCGGGACTGTATTGCGCCGCTGTCCGAATTTTATCCCAACTTGACCAAGATTACCTTGGTGGGCAGTGAAATCGGCATCTCGTCCAAACCCCGTCACGGTCCAAGTACCAGCAGTGCATATACCTGGCCATGGAAAGACCTTCGAGTCTTGGACTGTCCCGATTTCAAACTGGAAATAGCTGATCTGAAACAGCTCTCCCGGCTACCTGCCTTGATCAAGCTCACATTCGCATTCAGCAATGCAGAAGACATTGTCGCTGCCCTCAGTACAGAACGCTTAGTCTTAGCCTTCCCGAGCTTGAAGGACTTGAAGTTCTCATATCGCACTCGTTCTTTGGAATTGACCACAAGGTTCCTTGCTCAAGTTAAGCTGCCTGCTATGGAGCAACTCGTTGTGCATGTCGATAGGTGTCTTGCCAAGGACATCGAGCCGTTTTTATCAGCCGTTCAGGCAGCCTGTAACAACGGTTCTATCAATCTCCTGCGATCAGTTCGTCTTACAGACGTCAGTACCCTGAAAATATTCAACAATATCTTGCTTCCTCAGTCCGAGTTGCAAAGACTTCATAACTGGGCCTCACAACGCCGTCTCACCCTCGAGGACCTGCGGCCAAGTATGGCGTTCAGCAACATCCGTCACGTAGAACTCGATGTCGCGGCTCGGATACACCTTACTGACGGCGCACTGCTGGAGCTCGCATCGACATGGCCTTTCCTGGAACATCTCTCCATCAACGAGGGAACAGGTTGGAACTGTCCTGGGTCAGTTGATGGTTGGATCACACTGGACGGTCTACACCAGGTTCTGGTGAGATGCCCATTGCTCAGTCACGTTGGCCTTGTCATCCACATGCCTGACGAAGCGGCGACTCTGTCAGTACCTACCACGAACTTGAACTCTAGGCCACACTTGCGAAGAACGTTTTACATAAACGTGATGGACTCCATCGTCGGGATACTGTCCATTCCGGTCGCCGCCGCCTTCCTCGCAGCTGTTGTGGGCCCGTATGACGACTTCGAATTGAAGGCTTGGTGTGCTTTGAGTGGTCAGATTTACTCGGACGGAACAGCGGTAGTGAACCGAGGTCGCTGGAAGCTAGTGCGTTGTGTTGTCGATGAAATCTTGGGACGTTTCTCGGGTGGAAATTAGCTCTTAATTTCAAGTTCATAGCATAGAAATCATACTGTTTAGAAACTGTGCAGATTAAGGATGTAGCTATAATCTAAATGTAACTCTAATGTCCACGCTAGACCTAAACGTCGATACGCGTTGCAGTGGGGTGGCCCGAAGGGCTGGAGCACGGGAGGTCCAGCGGAGTGCCCGGTGTCCGCATGGGCCCTCCGGGATGTATGCAGTTCCGTCATGTGACGGTAGGTGCGTGTGATGGCACAAACATCCCATTCTTCGTTCGTGACGTCGACGACGACCGCATGATTGTTGGCAACTTTCGTGCAGTCGAAAAGGAATGCGTACAGGCCGGGCGTAATGAGGACGTTGGTCGAAACAAACAGAAGATGCGGTGGGGAGTCGTGCTTGAATTTGGGTGGGGTGGGTGCTGCGGTTCTGCGGAGGGGGCATTCTGCTTGTAATAATCGTCTACGCTGTCCTTAAGGCGTCCAGTTGTGGGATGACGACGGATACGCACTCCGATTGGAAATGCAAGATACCCGTTGATGCGAACGATTCGGGCTAAACGGATGTACTCCTCTGCACACGTGCAATCCCGAACGAGGTGCGGTCCTCCACAAAAACAACAAATCAAGGCCGCGACGACAGTTGTAAGCTGCGAGCATGACCCTTGACTTAACTGACGAGACGAGGGGGATGCCCAGTGCTGAGCTACACATGGAGCGAGCAGAACGAGGCGAGAAAATAGTGCAGAATAGGTGGCGTCGGCGATATCAAGGGTATGCATCCTGCGTGACAGATCTTCAACCTCATCCATGTATAATTTCGACATCGCGCTTGAGTCGAAGATGCGAACGTCACGAGGTGCATCCTTTCGACGGCTATCACGGTTCTCGTCGCCTTCATCATCTGACACAAAAAAAACTGGCGAGGAGCGGGTCGAGCGGCGGGTTGGCTTTTCTATAGTGAAAGGGATCGTAGAGCGCTCGGCTCGAATGGCTTTAATGCGTCCTGATATGATATGATCTTCGTTTGCATCAAAAGCTTGATCTGAGAGGACGAAACGGCCTGCCTCAACGACTTCATTAAAGACAGTGGCCTCATCGAGATGCGCTAGTCCCTGAACTGCTTGTAACGTCCGTAGAGATAATTTTTCAAAGACGAACACCCGTCGTTGCGGGTGCCCTGGCAGAAAAAAGTACAGTTTTTGTCTGACGAGGAGATCCTATAGCAGTCGGTGCGACCTTGGGGTGAACCTCGCAAACACGACTCATCGTGCCTCGGGCTGTATGTTTTTCGTAGTTCGATAAGGCATCCGAGATGAAGAATCGGTAGGCGAGTGATGACGCGACTTGTGATATGTATAGTCGGTGACGAGATATGTAGCGAAGTTAGACAGTACATTTCTGTGTATCTCCGTTACACATCTCGTCAGCTTGAAAAAGTGGGGTGCGAGGCCAGCTTTTGTTCACCGCCGTAGAGAGTGTAGGCAGACTGCTAGAGCGAGGAGATTATATAGCAGCAATTCACACACATTCGCACATGCAGTGCGTGCACAGATGTAAGTCTGGGATGTGCGAAACGCACCCTAGAGAGTAGTCAGTCAGTATGCGAGAGGCCGCCTAGGGTGTCGGACTCCTGTACTGCGCCCGTCAGTCGTCCCTCTTCGATTAGGACCGCGTTAGACCTGGTGGACGAGCGGGGTGGCGGGACAACTGTGGTTTGAGCCTGCGAAAGCTCTCGTCAGGGGGCTGCCACCGCCTCAACTGCCACTCTTCCAGGGTCGTGTAGGTAACTACCAACTAAAATTTTTCAAAAGGAGTGGAACCCTCCGAGAGGCTGGTGTCGTAGGTTTGGAGAGGGGACTGAAGGAGGCTTCCGTCACGGCTCGGAGAGGCTCACACAGATCCAGTAACTCTTACATAATCCTCGGCATGAGTGTTCGGCTTGGCTTGGCTTGGGCTTGGCTCTCTCCAACAACTCTATTTTTCTTTGATCGGCGGCCCGACGTCGATCTGCAAGTTTTCGCTTCAAGTCTGTGAATATGCATCCTCATTTATTGGTTGAGTAACTTGTATAGAATGTATGGCTCATTCATGCATTGCTTATTCGGTTTGCATTACATAAATGAGATGCCCGCGCACGGTCCAGGTGGAGCGCTTACAACATCAGAAGCTACTAGCCCTGCATAATAAACAGCGGCTCTTGCCAGGTTTCACTTCGGCAGACCCGTCACCCCGACTGCCATGACCTGGCATTTAAACTGTGCAAGAGCGCGAAAATCTGGCGAGCCGACCCCTCCTGACGTCATCGCCTACCGGTATAAGGAGGAGCTGGTGTACGTCCCAGTTGCAATAAGCTATAAGGTGCGTTGCTTCCCCATTCCTTTCGAGGCTCAAGGGCTGTTGACGATTCACTGACTGGTCCACCAGCAAGCGCTCTCTCATGCACGGGATGCATTCCCGCAGCTTAAAAGCCTCCAGGACGCGTCACTTTCCCTCTCCCTCACCTCCCCTGGACACAAGTCCAATTGTATCAGCATCAGCGCGCCCGCGTGGCCCAAGCTCATCGCGCACATGTCGCGCTACCAAATCATTGACGTGCATGCCACACACGAGACAAATGGCGGCACCTTGTCGATACCGAAGATCACAATCACATTCGCAGATACTGTAGACAACGCAAAGGAAAGGGGTCCCGCACCGCCATACGAAAAACGGAGCTGGCTCTTTCGGAAATTCCGAGAACGCAGACACTGACTTCTTGAATGTGCTCGAAGTCTCCTGCCCTCGAACACTGTTTAGAAACATTATTCAATGGATGTCTAACGAGATGCTTTTGTGCCTCAGACTTAAGTAGCTATTTGAAGTCATGTTGGCCTCGGCAGGTATTCTCCTCGTCTCCGCCTCAACTAGCATTGTCTACTATAATTCGGGCAAGTCGACAGGACGATAGCAGTATCCCTACGTATCTCTTACCCACATTGCTGCTTACTTGATGATCCCGACGAACCGCTCGTCGTTCAAGGTGTAATGCAACGTTTCCGAGTCTGCGTCCATTGAACAGATATCCACACACGTCCTTCGCCACTGTCGACGCGCATCGTCGTTTCTAATTGCCCACATCATCGTGATGACACCACCATAGCCAAGTAGAAGCATCTCAGCAGGGAGATGAACAGGATTTTCTAGCAGCGCCTTAACATCGTCCTGTGAAGTCTGGAAATTGACTTGTTGATCGATATCTGATGGTCACCAAAGCGCCCAAAACACTTCAATAATGAATTCGCGAGGTTGTACAACGAACGTGCTATCAGCAGTTACGTAGATGAACTGGGTCTTCTGTCAATGAACAGGGACCTGTCCATAGATACAAGCCGTCTCAGAGTCATCAGCACGTTGACCCAGTATTTAAATTTTAAAACGATAACATATGGCTCGATATACCACAAGCGAACGACGTCGCGTTCTCGTTTCTATCTTAGTTGTACCAAGCGGTCAAGGTATCCTGGAACCCATCTGCGTCGCCGCTTGCGTTCACAGCGCTCACGCCCCCTATGTACAGCTGCCAGGTCGTACCGACGTTGGACAGACTGTACACGGACGTGGAAGATGCCGAGGAGGCATCGATGTTGACGCTGTACGGCTGACACGTGTTGTTGTCAAGGCATGTCTGTCCGTAGTTCTGTTTCGGGATCCCAATGATGGAGTGTAAGCGTCGCGTCCGGATCCAGTTGCAAGAAAAAGTTGCAGAATAGGGGAAAGGAAACGGAAAGTGGATCATAATAGGTGATGGGAAAACCATTAGGCCGTGGGCTTACCTGGAAGAAGCTATAAAATCCGGCGCCTGGAAGAGAGTGGGATGGATCAATCGATCGATCGTGAGCGGAAATTAGCGTGTGCGTGACTCACCGAAGAGGGTGATGTCGGACGAGGATTGAATGTACATGGCCCACGCGGAGGCGAGACCGCTAGGGAAGCTAGGATCGTAGTAGGAGCTATTGATGCTATATGGTGCCGGCGGAGCAGGGTCTGGTTGATAGTAAGGCTGCGATGGCAAGCCGTAGCGTGGGCGCAGGAAACACGAGATCGTCATCGTCACTCACCGTCTCAGTCTGTGCGAAACCGATGTAGTGATTTTGAGCGTTCGCTAGGTTGTATTGATAGAGAGCCGCGTGCTCCGCTAGCGTAAAAAGATCACTACATACAGGGGGACAATGCCACGACAGATTGACTTACACGCTGGAGTAAGATTATTGTCAGTATAACTATCCAAGATGTGGGCAGGCTCGTTGACATACAAGTTCCGATGAACCAGACGGGACCCGCAGACTCGGACAAAATTCCTCGGCCAGTGAAAATTGTTGTTTGCTGAGACGAGTCTTGGTCGTCTAGATCGTGGTCTGCAGTCCAGACCCAAGTTCCCTAACCGATTGATCGAACGCACGATCTGACACCGAGTTTCAATGATACACACCTCAAAGTAGGCACTCGATTGAGGGGTCAGGTGAATACCCAGGAACGCGGCCTGGCAATCGGTATTGGTGGACCCAGCCGGGCACTGGGAATATTGCATGTTGGTGCCGACAGCTAAACATACGTGCAAATGAGTGGACAATCGGGACAAGGGGCTGCACAACTGACCTCCTCCTAGACTGTCAACGGGCAGGTAAGCACCGTTAAATTTGATCATTCCCGAGCTTACCGGAGATGAGTGTCCCACAGACCAGCGGCACCTTGTTCTCCAGCGGGATCATGAACGTTCCATTCGACCAAGATTGCTCCGGGAGCTTTGAAAAAGTCAATCTTCACTGCTCGAGCTTCATCGGTAGATAACAAAGGTAATCACCTGGTCCAGCTGTGGTGAAAAGCATATCGCTGATTTCCATGAGACCCTGAGAGCCTGCGGTACCGGCTTGTATGACAGGGATTGGGTTGGTTTGATCCTGGAAGTTGCTTCCGCCTGCCAGGACGACAGACCATGCCTCCCCAACAATTTGTGTCCCGGCAGGGATGGTGATCGTATCCGTAACGTAATATACACCAGCGTCGAAGAAAATGATCATGCAGCCGGAATACTGTGCAGGAGTTTAGGAGAAATGTATCGGTTTACATGTAGAGCTTGGAATTGTACCTCGTTAAAAACGTTTTGAATAGCTTCAGTGTCATCTGTCGTGCCATCTCCTTTCGCTCCCTGACTCTTGACACTAATGATCTGGCTCGTGGCATAGTCAGCGTATTGCGGATGTCCCTTGCCAAAAATGGCCCCAGAACTATCAAGGAGAACCGAAGGCTTGGAAAATGACGCGATTTCACCCTGTGTCCAGGTTGCTTTGTCGGTAGTTCCTGAATACACGTTTCCCTGCGCCCAAGAGGCAATGGTAGTCGTGCCCCCTTCCAAGACAGTGGCCCCGCCCGAGACACCAACCGCGATGGGAACATTGTTTAACTGGATATTGTTTAGAACAAGGGAGTACGGAAGTGTGCCATTGCTTGCGGCAGACGCTTGCACGAAAATTGGTGTATCGGTGACGACAGCGTCAATGATGGCTTCGGAACCAACAGCCTGAGAATGTGTGGTGAATGAAGGAGCAAGCTGGCGAGAAGGTTCATTACCTGCCCCGCTTGCGTACTTCCACCGATATCCAAATCAAAGCCAACCTGTAAAGTATTGTCATGTTTCCTCGCAGAAATTTGCCGACATTTTGGAAGCAACTCAATCTACCTGGCAATTGTTGATGCTGACACCTTGAAACGTGAAACCTAGGGGACGTGTGAGATAAGATTACTGTCATGACATCGGAGAGATGGCAGACCCCAATCCCAGAGCCCCGAAACAGCTAGTAAAAAGGCATGTCAATCGAGTTTGCTGTTATCGCCAGTTCACTCACCGGTGTTTGCGTTATTGACAGTTAGGTTGCGGACGGTGAACTGTTGGTTCCCAAGTTGAATTCCAATGTTGCCTAGATGCGATCCCTACTCGTAGACTCTGTTTCGCCGCTGATATTCACACTTACCACCATTGAAGACAATATCTATTTCGAGATGCTGAACTCCATGCGTTCGCAACCTAAGTGTGACCACATACCTCCCATGAAACCACCACTACGGAACACGCGCGGTTTACTGCTATTTTTATGATGCATCACTGAGAAGGGCTCACCTGCCAGACTCCATATAAAGGCCTATTACATGCGTTAGCTATTTCCGATATTGATGAATGTGTATTCACCTGTCTGAGCATTCCCAGACTCGGTGGACATGTCGACCACGACATTCACCAGTGATGTTGCCTGGGATACTTGCCAGTGCAAACCGATCGCCGAGGTTGCCACTGGAATCTGTTGCATATCAATGATCAAGTTCCTCACAGAGCGGAAACTGCATGAGGAACTGATCTCAGCATGCCGCGGGGAAACTGAAAGCGACCAATGATGCATACAAGTTGTCTTGGTTGACGAACCACTGAGCACCTCCGCCATTGGGAATGTAAGGATCCGCGTCTACAGCGCGATCAGTCTGTGCAACTGCTCGGATCCGGAGGGCCATACCAATGACTGCGAATCCGCTGAAGTTGGAGCTCGCGAGTAGTGTCGGAGGATTCCTGGCGTCCCCGATCATTTGGGTATAATAGTACGTATTAATAGCCGATGATACTCGATATGTTCTAATCATGGATCAAGACAACATGCATGAAAGGAAACGGAACGAGTCACCCTTGTGGGAAGTATACGAGCGCCGGAGAAACCCTGGAATTTTAAGCTGAGCTACAAGAAGACCACGCAGACCAGCCACATACGTTGAAGATACACAAGTTCCATCCCCACAACGGTTTCCGGATGACATGGCCAGACTAAGAAAATCGTTAGCTCTGCAAAGAAGACAAGTAGAGAATCCTACTTTATCGCGGCTGTGTCATCAGTGACACCGTTGCCAGTGGCCCCATAATCCATCACATTACGAAAGACTTGGTAAGAGCTAGCATCGGGATTGAACGGAGACGTTCCCTGGTGTTCGATCGACTCGAGCCAATAAGGGTCAGAAGGGGTTGCAGTTCCACCAGCAAGGGGAGCGGTGCAAGATGTGCCCAAACCGAAAGCAACTCCGGAAATGCACAAGATCGTGCTAAGGAACGACGAGCGCTGCCACATGGTTGGATGGGGGAGAAGAGAAAACGAGAGAAACAAAAACGGACTGGCGAAGGATACAGCGACATTTATACGCAGTCATTTCAATATCGCGAGTGCGAAAGCTCACCTGATCTACAGAAAAGCATGGGACATGAAGTTAAGTGAAGTTAGCGTGAATTTGTTCAGGGAGCCTATGCTTTGTAATGAGCTATAACTACGCCAAAGACGATGTGAGATGGACAAATTTAGGAGTACCGGGCCGGTAAGTCGATTGCTGGACGTGAACGATTCCTGTGAAATATTTAGTTACTAGTTGATTTGAAAAGGGTGGACGATGTATCTGTGCCCACCATGACGCGACAGTATAGATGCATATAACGAAACGAGCTTCGTCACGATGACTTGGATGAAGTATGGGGTATCATTGCAGTGTTGAGCTCATAGTCTAGAGAAATGGCCATGATTGTTTAGGCCGTCAGCTCTCCGCAAAAGTTGGTTCACTTGCTGCGGCTTGTCGGCACCTGCTACCAGGCAAGCTTATATGGCAATCATCGATGTAGATCAGCAACGTCATGTTACATCTTCAAAGCAATAACCGGTTGCCATAACCTGTGAATAGATCGCACAAAATATGAGTGACTTAAAACATGACTAATAGTATTGCGGGAAACTGATCATTGTATCACATGCTACTCAGTAAGCTGCATGGACCGGGAATGGTAGGGAGTGTTCTTTTCGTCGGTGGCAAGCACCCCAGGATGGTGTGGTGGTACTGTATATCCGTGGTAGCCACTTCGCACCACATGGCCCCCTGCATCATGTGTCAGTTCGACTGGGAAGTGGACCGAATTACTTTGTGCTTGAATCAATTAGTGTTGTTCCAACGGATGGACCCACTGGTCAAGGGATGATGTTCGCCAGGATAGAACGTCAGACAATCTTTCGTCGTCGTGTCTGTGTTTAAAAGCCATCGGAAACTCCACGATGTACGGAAACGTACATGGTGGTAGTGCCTAGTTGCATAAATTCAAAAGATGATTTATCTGACCACGCGGAAACAGAGGAAAGGATAAAAATGACTTAAGTGAGCACCATGAGAGACTGAAAATAGGATCTACCTCTCATCTTCTGGGACCATTTTACACATGACGTCTTTCTCGTTCATTAACCCTGCTCAACGACCGTCAGTTGAAAAGATGGGACGTCGAGTGGTCGATCTCAATCCTACAGAACACTCTTGCAGAAGATTAAGATAACATAATCCCATTCGGATCGAATAAATACGCACCCTATAACGCGGTAGACACAGACCAGAGGAATGGGAGTCTCTTTCAGCCCACCCTATGCAGACCTCGACCAAGAGGCTAAAGGTTACTCTGCAGGTATCTTTAAATTATTCTGGATGTTCAGAGGAACAGGCTTGCTGGATGGTGCTGTAGACGTTACTATAGGCTGCGGAGATATCGTCACTCCGATGCATATGATACTGGCAAAGACCAGAGGGCAAGGTATTTCGTATTTGCTAGGGTGGTAGAATCTGAGCACGGGTCTACAGTATTAAACAGGGCTTTGGCTGTATAGAAACGACTTCATTTAGCTGAATGTAACCATTTAGAATGGACTTAAAAACCTTGGTTCACCATTTCAGCCATTCCAACGAGCTTTCCTCCCATTGGTGCATGAACGTTTTGCCAAATCCTCAAGCGTTCAAGTTTAAACTCCGCACGATTTCCTGCGACGCGCTGTGGCTATGCTAAGAGTTCCCACCTTGAGTGCCGCCGATCCTGCCTCTTGGAGGAGCACAATTAAACGTGTATTTGACATCGGGCCTCTTCCCAATGATAAACCATGTCCCTTCGGTCATCTAAAGAATGCGTCCGTGGTGTTCTCGGCTACTGCTAGTGGTCCAATGCGGCCTTACTACGGCTTCGATTATTCAGATGATGATTTGTACCCAATCGTTTCGGAACGCATTGATCTAGATGGGTAATTTGCTTGCTCATTTTTGTTCCAGGGAATACGACATCACTTGGAGGCATTCAACGACATGTATTCGTTCGTTTAACAGGAAGATTTCGTCGTTGAATACATCCACTTGGAGGCATCGTGGTGAGAGCGATGATTTATAACATCGTCCGGGTGTTCATGAAACCCGACCACAGGGACCGATCTCCATCAAATATTAGGATTGCAGGTGCATTTACTGATCATTGATTGACATGGATAGTGCGTCGTCTCGACAGTCGTTACGATGAACAAATCAGTC
>JBBPRP010000556.1:0-13000 GCA_038093135.1 Leccinum longicurvipes
GGGGATTGTCGTTGAAGGCGGGGATTTCGCGCACGTGCGCAGCAGCCCAAGTGCTTACTGTTTCGGGGGAAAAAAAATCATTGTATCTTCAAGATCTTAGAAATGAAACTCGTACCAACATGCAAATTCACGGGACTTAAACTCAAGGCACGATGTTCTTCGTAGTTCGCCAATGAAACAACTTGGAATGGGAGAGATAGTCGCATCTTGGACCCCATTCTAGATCGTGGGTCAATTCCATCACTGTCAATCAATCCACCTCGTGCGATAGTTGCCAGTGCAGTAGTCGACTCCTGATAGGCCGTGTCATACTGAAGCGCATAGAACGTCACACGAGAGTGAATGATTGAATCGGTGCCGTGCACTGACTTGTGGGATCAGGAGGTGAAGATGCCTCCACATCACTCACTCGGTTCCCAGAGCGACAAGTTAGCACTAAAACTTCCGCCCAATCCCTTGATTGCGCAAGTCAGTGACTGATTATTCGTTGAAGGTGGAATCATCGCACGCTACGATCATCGAGTAACTTGGCCCCCTCGTTGATCACCAGCACTAATCACCTCCGAATATCAACGTACCGAGCAAGAGCTAGTACGCGCTGCGAAGGTTAAAGAGGAACTTAGTTCGTCAGGCTCTCCGAACTTGTTTCCAGTGGTGCTCGGATAACCAGAAAGTGACGCATCCCAACTATTCGACGATGTGGCAAGGGTTCTCCAACTTGAAGGTGTTCGCATACTTACATAAGTCTATTCCCCTTGCGGATGGCACTCAAAACCGGTAAGGTTATCTATGCCTCATGGATGCACCACTGTTAACCACGAAAATACTGGAATGTAGTCATATATATATCCTGTTAAAAATCTTCCGATGATCTGTCGGAATTGCTCCGCGAAAGCGCAGTACCAATTACCAGGGGATTTAGTAATGATCGAAGTCACCGAGCTAACGTACCTCTTGAGCCAATCCTCGGCGAATCGACCATCCTAACAGTGAGTGCGATGTCGGGCACTGAATCATAAAACACTTGTGCAGGTTGGCATTTCAAAACCAGACTATCTGGTTTCCTTAGCCTCTCATAACTTGCAAAGCGTATGTCAGGGCTTGATGGAGGGTGCCCCATGCAATCCAACTGTTTTCGGGAAAAGTCGGTATTATTGGAATCAACTAGACAGTGGACAAAGGATCGTGATGCCACAGACTTGGCAAGGGAGACTACTGGGGTGAGTGGGAAAATCATTCTAGCTAGGGAATGTCTCACCGGACGGTAACGAAGCAATAGGATCAACAGACCGAGTTACCAATGATTATTGCCCATTTCAGGGCACACGAAAAAGACACCAGACACCCAAGCGTGCTCTAGCCTCTAAGGTGAATTGAGGCCCGTGAACGAACCTTCCAGCAGTCGAATGAGATGGCTTCAGCCGCTAGGAGGGCATCAGTAAGTAGTAAGTAGATAAATACAAGTGTCAGTATGTAATCATATAAGGATGCACACGGGCGCTAACCAATAAATGACACGCACTGAGCACGAGCTGCCAGTACTAGGGAGCAAGCTATTTCTATCAACGCGACACCTAGCTTCAACGTCAGGTTTTAGCGCAGCACCAAATTACATGCGCAAATTTAGATGCACCGTTACCGGATTCCGTTGTAACCACATAGATTGATACTGCTACGGAAGAAAACAGCAACAGCACAATCAAAATGGCAGTGTGGAGTGTATCTGATTTCGCATCGAGGTCGCGAACAGAATACGAAGAAAAGGGATCCAGTGCACAGTGCGGTGTGAAAACCTCCATGCGGACTCGGATGTGACCATCATAGCGTTCTGAGAGGAAGAAATGTTAGAAACCAGAGAGCGTGCGAGAAGTCGAAGTGGGAGAGGAAGGGCCATCGTACACAGCTCAGCATCAGCTTTTGATAGTTAATTTGAGAGTAAACCTGTAGTAGCAGAGCAAAAGATGCAGTGTACATCGCGATACGATGATGCACAAGGTACTGGCAGCAGTGCACGAAGGAGACCTTCCATAAAGGGAAGTATATTTATATATAGCTGAGTGCGACAAGTCGACCGCTTTGTGGACTGCGTCCATTTCGGTTTTCTTATCCCCTTTCCTAACTTTCTTTTTCACCCGCAGCTGCGTCTGGCACGCAAGGATACACTTTATTTATACCTTGACCTTATCATTCATTACTGCCATGTCCCTCTCCCTCAAGGCCGAACTCGAAACCTGGGCCGGTGCCCTCAAGGCATACGATGAGCAAGACTTTGAAAAGGCTCTCGATTCATTCTCCGTGAGCTGCAGATCCTACGCTCACTTTACTCGCCGCAGCTCATTCACATGCATCACTCTACCAGCTTATCAGTGACTCCTCAAAGATCCTAACAAACATGGGCCTCATATACGCAACCATCGGCGAACACGAAACCGCTGTCGAACATTTCGTCGCCGCAACTAACCTCGATTCTTACCTTGCGATCGCGTGAGTGTTCTCGTCCTCCCCTTGGCGATCATTCGGCCCTGAGCACATGGTCGTGTGGCGCCCTATTTATCCATCCATGTTTGTGCTCCCGTATCCAGGTACTTTCAGTGCGGAGTGTCCAATTTTCTTCTAGAGCGCTACGAGTTGGCGCTTCTTAACTTTCAGGATGCATACCTCTATCTCCGAGGGAACGAAGCCATGTCAGTTCTCATCACTTTGTCTTGTCCCGAACTTATCCCCCCCTAGTAACTATGAACAAATTGGACTCAAGTTCAAACTATTTTCCGCAGAAATCTTATTCAACAAAGGTCTCGCCCGACTGAATCTCGGTCACGTGGAAGAAGGAGTAGCGAACATGCGGGAGGCTAGCAACCAAAAGGTCACGGATGAACATGGTGTCATCGACGAGGCCATCCGAGATCGTGGGGAGGGGTACACCGTATTCAGTATCGTTCGTAAAGTCGTCCTTATCCTTCTTTTGTATAGTAACTCAACAAGGTCACTTAGCCCGTCGGCGTACTCTATCGTCCGTCAGAGAATAAGCTCAAGAATTCCAAAAGCAAAGACTATCTCGGAAAGGCTGTGCGTCTCTCTCTATTTTATCTCTCCGCTTGTCCAATGTGCCCTTGCTACAATAGAAACTAGTCGCAGCGAGCGACTCCAACGATGCCTTCACTGAATTCACGGGCGCAAGGAAACTGCAACAAGCTTCTGGTGAGAATAGCACAGAAGGCCAGAAGAATCCAGATGGCAAGTCTTCCGCACTGGACAGAAGTGTATCAGTGCTTGCACCTGGTGCGTCATCCATGTATGTATCTCTGCATTGTCCCCTTACCGCACAAACATCGGCACAGAATCGGACGTGGCACGCCCCGCTATTCTCGAGCGTTCGAAGACGACCTTGCAACGAGCCGGAGGGATTCGCCCAGACGCTGCCACTATCCTAGCCTCACGACGGGCCCAGTCAGTCTCAAATCCTGCGAATGTACCTCCACCCCCCGGATCGGATCTCTCAAAAAAGAGCAAGAGCAACACGACGCGTTCGGCAAGGAGTGCCACGACCAATTCAGGGGGAATGCCCCCGAGGGTTAAGACGCCTCAAGGAATTGTCGGGCGGATAGCGGGAGTTGGCGCGGGTGACTCGAGGGCGGGTGGAGAAACCGGGGCGGCATCGGTTGCAGCCTCAATGGCGCTTCGAAGTCGACCGAGTCTTCCAAAATCACAAGGTCAAAGAGGCCCTCAGATTCCGCAGCAGTCTGCCCTCCAGCATACGGGCCAGTACGTGAACACCATGCCATGCGTGACGCCTTTGGTACTGCCTGCTGTGCCGGTCCCAGCACAAGGTGGGTACAGTTCTCCTCTCTTCAACCTCGCCCTCTTCGATGTCTTCTCGTGAGCAAGCAAGTGAACTGAAGTTGTTTTTTGAATCTCTGTTCAGAAGGATACCTCACACAATTCTACGACACGTATTTGGACGCGTATTCGGACGAACCTGCCCCATATTCAGCGATTTCTCGTTCCCCGACTGCTGAGGCACAGCCAAATGTATCTTCATCACAGAGACAGTCGCTCGCATCGTCGTACTACCAGCAGCCACAACCACAGACACGAGAGCAGCAGCAACTCCCCGCATGGGTGCATTCTGCACCGAGCCCTTCCAGAGCATCGAGCAACACGAGCACGGGTTCTGGGCTAAGTCGTGCATCATCGAGGGTTGCGAACGCGAGCATGCTGAATGTGAACTCCATAAAGGGCACAGGCATGAACCAAGGCAAGGGTATGAACATGGGAATGAACGGTCTAAATCAAAATATGAACATTGTCAAGGGAGGCGTTAGTATTGCGGGAGCAGGGGAAGAAGCACCGCGCCGGAAGTTGACGCGCCGCCCGATGGCGCGCAGAGTGACGACGTACGATGACGAGGGTGACGACGGATTTGTGGCGGATGAATACGAGATCGAGATGGCAAACATCCGGATCAAAGTGAGTTCTTGTGGCACGTTTTTCCTAAAAAAAACTTGACGTTAGAAAATATGGTGTAGTTGCACTACCAGGGCGACGTGCGCGGAATGGCGATTCCACCTACTACCTCGTTCAATGAATTTGTCGAGCGCGTGACCACCAAGTTCGAGACCTCACTAATGGGATTAGGGATGAAGTTCACGGACGAGGAAGGGACCAAAATTTCCCTACGAGACGAGGGTGATTTTGAACTCGCTATCGAAACGGCACGAGAGAATGCGAGAGGAAGATCAGAGGGTAAGATAGAAGTGTGGTGCGTCGATTTGTAGCGTCGATAGAGGGGTGAGGGGGTTGCCACTGACTTTATCGTTAAACATTTATGGTACTAATATTGTTATATCGTTTCGCTTTCGTGTGTATTACTGTATGTAGTTTGCTGCAACCAAGCCAGAGTCGGTCGGGTACTTGGATTTGGGTATAGCACAGTACTAGTGACATTGAATCGTCCCTTTCGCCTTTCCCGAATCCCGGGACCAAATTCATTCTAACGTATTTTGCTCGTAGTCTTTGGCAGGCGTCCCAAGCAGAAACATGACTCCAATGCCACTACTAGCCACTATATACCTTATGAATACTACTAGTGGGACCTAATAGATTTACATCCATAATTAACCTATATGCCCCGTACTCATGTCAGGTTTGCGGCTTGAATATGGACATATGAATCTTACAAAGCTAAGTGTACACTTGACTTTAATGCGGTTGGCACCTGGATCATTCATTCACTCTGGTTCCCGCCGGCGCGGGATCAGAAGTGCGTAAATACAGGATCGTGAGCCAGCTGCTTGAACACGCCTTCATCAGTGAGACAGCGAATTTGCGAGGTGTGAGTCTCTCCTTGGGGAGTCTCTCGAATTTAATCAAAAAGGGAAATCCAGGGTTTAAATGTCAAATAAGGAAATTGCTTACCTAAAACACAGGGCCCTTACGTTGTTTCTGCTGAAATTAGTTCAAGTCATGCGGCGTGCCAGGTCACCATGGCATCGGCAGGCTTGAGCTTTAGCCGATTTAGAGAGCATCGTGACCTCCCCCTGCCAGCAGTGTGTTCGCTGACGATTTGAACTGGTTGGCCGTGACGAACTTTTCAGGTAAGCGTTCGCCGTTAAATTTAGTACCGACGGTGCTGTGAAGGGTAACATCATTTTATCTTCTTCCTCCTTGATTATGCAAATCGGGTGATCGACTGCCGCATCTAAAATCCGGCAGAGTCCAACTACCAGATTTGGTCTAATAAGGCGAACTTCGCACTCACGTCACTGTGCCACTGCAGTGGGCCCCGGTTGGACTCGCTCTCAACTTCTATGTTCATGCCAAGCCATCTATGCTGCTTCTAGTTTCGACCTACTACTACCAGCTTGGCTGATACGCGAGTGTCGCAAAGTGCCAGTGGTAAGTCGTCAAATGATCCTGCAAACGAGGAAATTTTTTCAAGTCGCGGTAACAATTCGACAGTTATTTCTCTAAGAATTTCGGACCTAAGTGGATCACGTCAGCATCTGAGTCGGTGCCACTGGCAGCCTAACTTGAAGTGGCCCATCTTACGAATGCCTGCAGGGTTCTTCAAAGTAAATTTACAAGGGCCGCTTGCGTCCCTGATTCTCATAATGTCGGAAATTCCGACGGATAGAAAACTGGACTCGGAAATCAACCTCCAGATTTTCCGGCTTCTTCACAAACTGCTCATGTTCTCGTCTACCACACTCTTTTGTCTCCTGACCATCGCCTTGTCCACCGTGAACGCGAGTCCTGTCGTTTCACGGAACAGCAAAGCTACCCTTCGTTTTGTAACGAGGATCAATGAGCGCGGCATTTCGAACGTTGCCGAGAGCGACCGTGCTCGTGCTCAAGCCATGAAGCAGAACAGCCTGCTGGGCAAACGTAGTGACACTTTTAGTATCACCAACGGTGTCGTGCACTACGTCGCTGACGTTGGAGTTGGCAGTCCTCCTACCACATGTACGCTGATCAGTTATTACTGTAGAGGCGGGAACTGATTGGTCGCAGACCAGCTTTTGATTGATTCCGGAAGCGCCAACACATTCGTGGGAGCGAACAAGACATACGTTAAAACTAGTACCAGTGTGGATACTGGGAATGTTGTTGTACGTTTTTAATACTTCAATTACAGTGTGCAACTCAGACAAAATGCTAGTCAGTAGCGTACGGTTCTGGACAATGGTCCGGAGAGGAATGGGTTGACACTGTCACGCTCTCGCCTTGGCTGGTCATTAAGGGTCAATCGATCGGCGTGGCCAGCTCATCCACCGGTTTCGATAATGTTGACGGTATCCTCGGTGTGGGCCCTGTTGATCTGACTCAGAATACGGTCGCGAACACGGACAATGTCCCTACGGTGTCAGACAACCTGTACAAGCAGGGCGCCATCTCGGAGGAGGTGCTTGGTGTCTACTTCATCCCTAGCTCCGTCTCCGACGGCAAGACAGGGAAGCTCACATTCGGCGGCTACGATCACGAGGTTATCGCTAGCCCTGTTAGCTACGTCCCTCTCACCAAGACCTCACCTGCATCCACATTTTGGGGCATCGAGCAGTCTGTCTCATATGGTATGGAAACCATCTTGTCATCGACCGCGGGTATTGTCGACACCGGCACCACCCTCATTCTCATTGCCACTGGTGAGTGACTTATCGAGGCCTGAAGAGTTATTAAAACATCAAGCGCTGATATCCTGTGTCGGGACTCGCAGATGCCTTCAACAAGTATCAGAGCCTGACCGGTGGTGTCCCGGACGAGGCCACCACCTTGCTTAAGATTACCTCTGATCAATATGATAAGTTGAAGCCACTGACATTCAAGATTGGGGGCATACCATACATCCTGTCCCCTAATGGGCAAATCTGGCCGCGTTCGCTTAACACTCAAATTGGAGGTAGTTCGTCGGCAATATACCTTGTCGTCAACGATATAGGAACCAATTCTGGATCTGGCCTGGACTTCATGAATGGATACAGTTTCCTGTGCGTACCTGGTTTTCCCACTCCCAGTACTTGGTGGTGTAAACTGACAGATGTAACTTTTCAGTGAACGCTTCTACAGTGTATATGATACCACCAACGGCCGGGTTGGATTTGCCACAACGGATTATACTTATTCGATCTGCAACTGATGTCGCTTGTTGCCATGAATAGATCTTCCTGTACGTATTCGGTTTTCTCACACTCAAGTGTGGGTGTAAACTGACAATGCAACTTTTCAGCGAACGCTTCTACGGCGTATGTGATACCCCCAACGGACGAGTCGGATTTGCCACGACGGCTTATACTGAAAGTTCGAACTCCAACTGATGTCGCTCATTCCTTGCATTTGTTTACTTGTTTACGGATATCGGATATCATACTAGGAACTTGCTAATAAATACATACCTTTCGACCTGCGCTTATTGCGCGCTGGATATTGTTACATAATGAATACTCTGATTTCATTACTGCCTATTTCAGTCGAGTCCCATCATTGCACCACTCCACTCGCTACAACCAGCATGGTTTACTTCCCACTTATTGGACGGCTTTCATTCAAAGAATATCTGGCGCTTCTCGTTGGTATCTCTATACTCATTGTCGAGACGCTTCTTCGCTTTACGGTCCTGCTCCTGCCGAAACCCGTCGTAGACTGGTTCTACAACCACTCTCAGGTGCTCTTTGATCGTTTTGCGAGTGCACGTAGCACGACGACGGCAGAGGAAGCCTTCGCTTCCGCCGTACGCACCGCCAAAGACTTTGGAGAGCTGTGCGCACTATACGGGTATGCGCATCAGGAGCACGTCGTGTTGACCAAGGATGGTTACCTTCTGACGTTACACCGCATTGCTAATCGCAAGAGCGACGGTGCCGAGTGTTGCCACTCAGAGACGAACGCGAGGAAACCCGTCGTATATCTCCACCATGGTTTGCTCATGAATAGCGAGGTGTGGGTGTGTCTGACGGACGCAGCTCGTTGTTTACCTTTCGTGCTTGCAGAGCAAGGTATGTTGGGTGCGCACTGTGATGCGGACAGGTTCTGACACCCCGTACGCTCTTTCCTTGTGATGCATAGGCTTTGATGTTTGGCTCGGGAACAACCGCGGCAACAAGTACTCGAAGAAATCTATCCACCACAAGCCAAGCTCTTCCAAGTTCTGGAACTATAGTCTGGACGAGTTTGCTTGGCACGACATTCCTGATTCGATTGAATATATCCTCGGTCGCACCGGTGCGACCAGTCTTGGCTATGTTGGGTTCAGTCAAGGCACTGCGCAGGCATTCGCCGCGTTGAGCGTCAACTCACAGTTGAACGAAAAGGTGAACGTTCTAGTTGCACTCGCGCCAGCGATGAGTCCTGCAGGTCTGTCTGCTCCCGTAGTCGATGCGCTGATGAAAGCTTCGTGAGTTGGCTCTTGTGTCTTGTTTCCGTTGGCTGATGATTCCAAAGTCCGACGTCCGTATACCTTTTCTTTGGACGAAAAGCGATACTTTCCTCGGTTGCGACATGGCAAGCGATCTTCTACCCACCCATCTTCACATCTATCATCGATACTGCCCTTAAATTCCTCTTTTCCTGGGACAGTCGCAACATTACCACCACACAGAAGATGGCCGCGTATGCTCACTTGTATTCATACGCATCCGTCAAGTCGGTTGTGCACTGGTTCCAGATCATGCGCGAATCTGCCTTTCAAATGTTTGACGATGACATCACGGTTTTCGGGGGTCCGGCGAATTCAAGCAAGGCATACCGCCCCACCCGGTTCCCTACTCGGAACATCGAGACTCCAATTCTATTGTTGTACGGTAATAGGGATAGTCTAGTGGATATTGAGGCGATGGTCGGCGCGTTACCGGAGAACGGGACACGAGTCAGGAAGTTGGATGGGTATGAGCATCTCGATATTCTATGGGGAAAGGACATCCACAAGGATGTGTTTCCGGAGGTCGTGAACGCCCTACGAGTGCACTGCGAGAGTCCCACCGGGGCAATACGCGATGGCGTGAAAGTGTTTGAGAAGGAGACGGACCAGATGAGTAAGTAGACGGGTGGATCGGACACTGATTACAGTACTTTTTTTATAATGGACTCAATCAGCCTATCGGAGGGACATCTTGCAGTGCCCGGTGGATGATCACTAATTCATTTCTGGCCAGAGCTGGTGACCTTTCGAACCGAGCTTTTTCTTGCGATCAGAGGGGTCAGGGTAGCGTAAGTCAATGGTTCATGGGTCATCGGATTTTGTCGCGAAGGACGGTAGACGACGGCGCTGGCTTGTTTCCCCGTCTAAAAACAATGATCGAAAAGGACAATTTGGACGCACAAGAAGACTGGAATTGATAAATGTATCCAGGGACTGAATTTAAATTTTGAGACAGTCGTTTGAAAGAGAGACAGAAGAGTACGGGGACAATTTATACTCGTCTACGTCCTTGTACTTGTGTGCGCAGTGGGGCCCCAGCTACTTGGCAGGCGAGTTCGGCGTATTGGGGATCTACCATCTATAAAGCATGAGAAGGGTAGGTATGTACATGGGATAGCAGACTGCCTTTCTCATGCCGGGTACATAAACCAGATCCCCATGGCCTAGTGCCCTGAATATTTCTTTTTGTGTTCTCTTTTTGATTTCTTGTGAGCTTTTTGCAAGGAATTGCACGGAGCGTCGCCCTCTCGCTCTATTTCGGCGATAGTACCATCGTCACCACTGAGCCCACCAGTAGGCATCCGCTGTTCTTGTTCGCGACGTTTTTTCTCCTTGGACGTCTTGCGCGCCGTTTTGGCATCGTCCTCTTTCGTCTGCTCCTTTAAAGAAGTTGACACATCCTTGAGCGAGACCTGGTCATCCCCTATTTTACGTCGTTTCCGTTTCTTCCGCTCTAGCTTCAGGCGCTGCTTCTCCGTCAACATATCGCGGCCGTCGGTGTTGCTATTGCTATCATCAGAAGTTAACCCTTCTGGCTCTTGCAAAAGCGGTAGAATAGCAGGAGCCCGGCTGCCTATACCTCTACGAGGTGGATCGGCCTCGTCGTTGGGTGGGGTGTTTGACAAGTCGGATCCCAGTCCTGTGGTCCCAAGACCGGGCGTAGCAGATCCCGAACTTATAGGGGATGAGGATGAGGATGATCGAGCGAGGAGTTTTTCTTTGAAATAATCCGCGACGCTCTTGGTCGATGTTGTCAGTTTGTTAAGCGTGAGCGATGGTCGGGTGTCGGAGGTGGAGGGCATTGTGGGCGCGGGGGTCGACGATGACGAGGACATGGATGAAGAAGGTGCAATTCCAAGAATCTCTGATATGGCTGATGCTGATTTGCCTGCAATGCGTTTCGCGGCACGGATGCGTGCACGATGACTGGTATGAAGGAAACACAACAAGGGCGATTAGAATGGATCGCAGAGGGTCTACAAGGACTTACGCCATCGGACGGGATTTTGCTACTG
Source organism: Leccinum longicurvipes (assembly GCA_038093135.1). Classification (NCBI taxonomy): domain Eukaryota; kingdom Fungi; phylum Basidiomycota; class Agaricomycetes; order Boletales; family Boletaceae; genus Leccinum; species Leccinum longicurvipes. The sequence goes on from JBBPRP010000556.1 coordinate 10,927, forward strand.
ATACAGAAGGGGCCCGTGGTGGCGGAGATTCAGAAGTTGAGTCGAGGGTAGGTGCAGCAGCCTCGTCAGAACTAAACTTTTGGTGTTTCTTCTTGTGTTTCTTCTTTTCCATATCCTCAACGGCATCTGTGTCGTCCCTGTGCTTCCTCTTCTTTGTCACCGCTGACAACTGGCTCGCCAACTGTCCCTCCTGAGCACGCACGAACGCCGTCCCAAGCGGTGTCCCCTGCTCATCCACTCTGTCTCCTTGTCCGGCACCCTCGTTCAGCCTCTTCAACAAGGACTCAAATTCCTTATTTTGCTTCCAAGCAATACCGTTGGGGTCTCTTTGGTGCTGTACGCCAATGCCCATCATATCGAGCTTCTGTTGAACCTTGATATGTGTTTTCATCCCGTCTCCCGAGGACCCAAGACCCTGCGATGCATCCCATCCAAGCTTTGATAGATAAGAGAGACCAAATCGGGAGGCATCTGTAGGAATGAGGGTACAATTGGGATGACGGTGGCAAATACTCACCGTCTGCCCAGCTTAGATTGCGGGGGTCAGCGGGAATGCGCTGTTTTTGTTTACGGCCTGCGAGGCCCATCGTCGTTTGAAGGACTTTTCTTATGTAACGGGGTTGTGTTGATAAGTTTTTTTTTGATTCCGCTTGTCTCTGTCAAGTTGAAACGACATAATGCTCAGGTCGACGTCCTCGGCACCAACGAGACGTGAATGTATTCTCCTCGCTCTCCTTCTCCTCGCTCTTCTCTCGCTATCTAGAACAGGTTATACTGTTCGCGACTTGGGCGCCTCACGCCTGGTTCCAGAAAATGATGTCCACTCTGATCTTCAATCTCTTTCGCAGAATCCATCTGTAGAGTCAGAACATTGGCGCACGCGTGTAAACTGGACACCCGGCCAAGTACCATCAACCACCGTAGTCTCCCACGTCCCTGGTGAGTGCATGTGCATTAGACCGTTTCCTCACCCGATTTACCTCCGACACCTGCAATCCAGGCTGGACGATATTTGACAACCTGTTTTTGTTCAATGGCACTGTATTTATCGTCGCAGAATATCCAGAGTCTATCCCACATCGCAAGACGATCACATCAACCGGCGTCGTCATATCCAACGAGGACGAGGCCGTCGCGGCCCGTCTACCATCCGACCGCGAGCTTCGCGTTGTCACCCCCGACCAAGCGCAAGAACTGTTTGGAACCAGTGCAGATATCATAGACGGAACTACAGTGCGGCTTTCTTGTTAAGTAATAATGCATATCGTTCTGACCTCCCCATTAGTGGATCGTCAACGATTCACCGCAATTGTATGTCCGATACAACCGACTTTGATGCTGGACCTTGCTCAATTCTTACTTTTCTTTCAGTATCACACATTACTACCATTGGTCTGCCGAACTCTTCTTTGGGTTCTGGCGGACTTACTCTTCGTTAGACCCTTCCATGCCTGCTAATGGGTCGTCTCTACTCCCTGCCTTGCGCCGCGTCTGGTTCGTCCACGCGGACGCGGATCATTGGAGAGACTACGCCGATATGAACCAATGGGTTCTTCGCAGTGCTTTCCCCTCCCTCGTTGCTGAATATTCTGCAGATTGGCAGGACCGTGCGGAGATGGGGCGACCAATGATCCTCGATCGTGTCGTATTTTCAGACCGTGCAGCTGCGATGGAAAGCGAAGGTTATAGGCTTACCGGTCGCATTGCGTCAGAAGCGTTTACGCTTCCGGGCAGTGTGCACTGGTGGAATTTCATTCGGAATGCTGTGACCAAGTTCGGTGGGCTGGACGATAGCTTTGATGCGGTATCGAAACCTGTTATCACGTACATTTCACGTCAAGACTGGGGCCGGCGCATGTTAATCCAGGAGGATCACGAGAAGCTTGTCAAGGAGTTGTACAAGCTGCGCGATCAGTATGGGGTCGAGGTGAATGTCGTGAGCATGGACAAGCTCACGCACGCGGAACAACTCCAGTTAGCTGCGCGGACGACGGTGAGCACTCAGTGTTCAATCGAAAAGGAAGCATTTGATTGTCGATCCGATAGATCATGATGGGTGTGCATGGCAATGGGT
>JBBPRP010000557.1:0-12978 GCA_038093135.1 Leccinum longicurvipes
TGCATCTTCTATCCAGAAGATCATCCGGACCATACAATCGTGCCCTCCTGCTTGGAACGTCGTCCCAGGTCAAGATCTCAATGATATTTCTACAGGTCATGTTAGAGCAATGCGCGCGGATATCAGAGAAAAGGCCAAAGAACTCATAAAAGTGAGTTTCGTCCGTATGTTTTATTCGGACTACCATTTTACCTTGCACAGGCTCTGACTCTCAGCTCTTACGAGCATCGCGAAAAGGCTCTCGAAGTCGATGCCATCATCAATGACAATCCAGACAAGATTCCGACAGAAGACAATCTCGTTTTCTATTGGCGCAGCGATGACAAAGAACTGGAGTACAAATGTGATTCTTTCGGCGCTCCTTTGCAGTCCGTCACAGAACTGCGTGTCAAAGTATATGATTGCATGGTCGGTGCTAGTCAAGCAAAGACTCTCGTGAAGCCTGCCGATCGCCGTAAGTCCTCTCAACATCATTCTATCGAATCAAATTTCTACTACTAGTATAGAACAAGAGCTATCCTGGAAGAGGCACGAGTCAGTCAGACCCCCCGTTGACGTCGACATGTCTACTGGCAGAGGCACATCTGAAGCAGAGATTGGCACCAACGGTACTTGCAATCTCGATCCTATGGACGAGTCCGGTGCAGATAACGGTTAGTCGTTTTCACCGCAATTGCTGTCGTTGTTTGTTTTGCGAGTTTTCATGTTTCTTTTCGATGGTGATTCCATGTTTCGTTTTCGTTGTCGTTTTGACCGCAATCGATGTCGTTGTTGGTTTTGCGGTGATTCTTGGTTTCGTTTTCACTGCAATCGACGTCTTCGTCCATTTTGCAGTGTTTTCGTTAAGGCTAACCTTCTGGTCGTCGTTTTGTTTTGTTTGCTCAAGCTAACCCTTTGTTTCCTTTTAGGACATGATCGTCCTACACCGTCGGAGTATGATGTCGAAGGTGGGTCATTCTCACGCTTTCTGTTTCTTTCTCTCGCTTCACTAACATTTTCTTTGTTCAGATTTGACTCGTAACATTCGCAGTCTCTGCACTCTTGCTCCTTCGAAATCTTTGGAGTCGTTCGCACATGGTCGTGGGTGTTATCCTATATCTCATTTCGCCCATCGCTTCGACATCACCGTCGATTGTTCAGACTTGGAGGTTGATGATGATGAAGAACCTCCTTCTTCAAATCAGCTTGCCGTCGCTAAGCGCACTGTGCCAGATCGTGGAGTGGTTATATCACGTGAGTCCTGTCGATCTTTTCTTCATTCATTCACCCCGAGTCCTCAGTGATTTTAACAGTACCGCGTGCTCCTTCTCTCAAGAAATGACTTTGTCTCAACACCGCGGGCGAACACACTTCAACTTCCATGCGACCCAATGCTGCTGCTGCTGCCTCTGCCTCTGCCGCCATCGCCAGAACTCTTCCTTCCTCTTCCGCCACCGCTTCCTCTTCCACCGCCGCCAGAACTCATCCTTCCCTCACTCGCCAGGTGCCAGTGAACACTGTAGGTTGTTGTTGTCACACCCTCAACTACCCTGGTGACGACGACCAGGAGCCTGATTATCCTCGACGATCGTCGATTTCTTCCAAGGATTCAAACAAAGGAGACGAGTCTGATGAAGCAGTTTACGACAAGCCGACTCAGCCCGCGACTCAGCAACAGCTTCGATCTGCTACTAGGAGACTTGGTTGAGGGACAATATGTCATTGGTATGTTCTTTTATTGATCATATCACTCTCTTTTCAATTCTAATTTACAGATAGATATGCGTGTGTATGTCTAAATCTCGATCCGAATTGTATGTGTTATATCCAGATTGAATGTACTACTATTTGCACGGTCGTTTGCCATGTTCCGCTTTCTGTCGGAGTGGTGTCGTGACAATATCGTCAAAGTTGTTTCTTTGTCTCTTGAAATTTTCATTCTACCATGTTCACTGTTTGCACTCATTCCTTGTCACCATAAGTAAATCTTTCTCTATCTTCCTTTTCTTTCGTTTATTCAACCCTACCCTAGATCCAGGTCTTTGTCTCCCGACGTTCCAATGGACGTCGATTCCGACGAACATGCCAGTGACATTGACAACTCTGACAGAGCAGGAAGCCGTCGTCGACCAGGACCCAGCCACTGTCCCTGCCTCGGAAGAACCCTTTGACATCGCTCAAGTTCCACTGCACATGCGTTCGGACGACCCGTGTCAACAGGAAATCATTGATGAAGCCATCATGCGTTCCACTTCCACTCACGCGTCTGACCTCCCTAATTTTGATGAAGATTTCAGGCAGACTGGAATAGAATCCGTCCATCTCAGTAGGCTCAAGATCATGCATTCGGAGAAGGTGAACAGAGCAATCCACTTCCTTTGTGTGCGCTGCCGTCTCATTATAGATCAGGAATTCCTTCTTCGAGTCAACGACAACAACTTGGTCCCGTCGGTTCAAGACCATTTTCTGGACTACGTCCTTTTATTCGGTGCTCGCCTCGGAATCGACGCCGCCCTTCCATCTCGCAACGTCATTCAAGACCATACATGGCATATAGACCTTACCTTTTCACATCTCTTCAAGCTCTGGCCAGATGTCCACGCAAAACTTCCTTTCTCTGACCGACCCACAGGTGAACGATAGATAACAGCCTAATAACCCCGTCTACGCTCGCAGCTCTCAACATTTTCCACCATCTATGAGAAACGCCTACATCAACCATGAATCCAACTAGTTCGACATGCCAGCTAGCACTCCACTGGGGCAATTTGCAATCGACGAAAGCCGGTCCATGAAGGTGGTTATCATTGGTGCAGGTTTCAGCGGTATTGCAGCAGGTATCAGGTACTACATCTGATACGATCAACTTGCTATTCGTATTAACGTAGACTGGAATCCCGATAGGTTCCCCCAAAGGGTGAAAAATATCGATATGATCATTTATGAGAAAAATGCTTGTGTTGGAGGAACGTGGCCCTCCAATAGATACCCTGTTCGTGAATAAATTTCTGGCACACTTAGTACTGCGGGTTGAGCTCACGTTCTCTTTCACCCAGGGTGTCTCTTGTGACGTGCCTTCCCATACAGTACGCTGTCTTACTACTAACCTTGTGATCACTCGTGTGTAATGGTGACATTTCAGTACCAATTCACGTTCGAGGTGAATGTAAGCAAATCACAGGCACTCGTATACACTCGTATTGACGCACCCTAGCCCAAGTGGTTGTCGCTTTACTCATCTGGACCAGAGATCCGTGCATATTTGGAGTGCGTAGTCGAAAAAATACAAGCTCGCTCCCTACCTCAAACTAAAGCACGAGCTCACTCATGCGCGATATAACAAGTCTGAGAGAAAGTGGTACCTTCGGATCCACCAACCAGGACTCAAACATTCGGACAAGAACCTGTCGTACGAGGAATTTGAGGATATCGCAGGTTTTGTTTTCTGTGGTGCAGGTTGCCTGAGCCGCCGGTCCTGGCTGGATATCGAGGGGCTGAAAGATTTTAAGGGTAAAATGATGCACTCAGCTGACTGGGATACAGAGGATTGGAGAGATGGTGTCAAGGACTGGAATGATAAAGCGGTGGGCTAATTAGTGTGGTACATTTACTCCATCCCATTGTCTGTGACAGTCCAAACGCTTTACCGGATGCCATCTAGGGCTCATTGGCGATACAGATCATTCCAGCAGTCTAGCCATATGTTGGAAGACTGTACAATTTCATTCGAGGGAAGACTTGGCTGGTGCCTTCGTTTATCGCTGATAAGGTTGCCGAGATGCTCGGACGTGATCTTGGTGTTGCCAGTAACTGTAAGCTCAAACGAACTTGCAGGCAGACAGTCGCACTCACTTCAATACAAGATATGTTCAATGAGAAAGACAAAGCCAAGTTTCATAATCCAACATTTTATAAGGAATTTCATCATAGCTTGCACGTTGAGGTCAATGCAAGTATTCAACTCCTTTGCTTCCGTTCACGTCAGGCTGAGATCCGCTAGTCTTCGCACAGCTACACTTTGTGGAACCCTGAGTGAGAGCTGTCTGACCACGACGCAATCACGGCTGACGTGAGGCAGCCAAGAAACCTTGGATAGCCGATCATAGTGAGTGTTCTCCTTTGTTGCTATGCTCGTTTGACTCGTTTTATCCCCCAGTTGTACCCAATTTCCCTCCCGCGTGCCACAGACTCACACCTGGTCGTGGGTTCCTAGAGGCACTATGCGAAGACAACGTATGTGTTTCGAGAAACGCACGTAGATGACTGTCGAGAGCAATGTTGCCAGGTTGATTTCGTCCCGAAGGACATCCGACGGATTACGCCTACCGGCGTTGAATTGACGGATGGACAACACTACGAGCTTGACATTCTCATTTGTGCTACTGGTAAGATCTGATGTTGGTGATGCAGGTGGAGAGCTAACGCTGATTTCACCAGGTTACGACACCAGTTACAAGTATTTGTTCCCTGTCATCGGTCGATCCGGCCTAACACTGCAACAACGATATGACCCTCATTCTGTGACGTATCTCTTGATATGTACTGACGGATTTCCCAACTGGTTCAACTCACTCGGCCCTAATTCTGTTATTGGCACTGGTGCTCTGTGAGTCATTTTAGAACGGGAGGTCGAGTATGCTGCGGCCGTTCTGCTCAAGATGCAGCGTGAGCGACTGAAAAGCATTGAAGTCAAAAGGGAAGCTGTAGAAGACTTTGACCGGTATCTCGAGGTAATGCCCTTTTATTATTATTTGTGTAACCAGTCTCGTGGACGCTGATTGGCGACTGTAGGCATATTTTGCTGGGGTAGGTGTTTGTAGCATCTTGACGCCTCGACTGCAGAGTTAACCTTGTTGTCGACGGACCTCAGACTGTGTTTGCTGCCAAGTGCCGATCGTGGTATAAATTGGGCAAGAAAGACGGCCGCATAGTCGGGCTGTGGCCGGGCTCATCTTCGCATGCAGTACGTGCTCTCAAGCATCCTCGCTGGGAAGATTATAATTATGAGTATCTGGACAACGTCCGGAATCGGTTCTATTGGCTTGGAGATGGTTCGACATACAATGAAAAGTACATGATGGGCGATCGTAGGTGTCTTGATTTACCCTTCATTATATGCTCGTCGTCCCTATACCTTTGCTCAACGCCGTTCTGCGACCTCGTCAATACAGGCGCATGGTACCTGGGAGACGATGAATTAGATTATCCGCCAGGTACGTTGCTAGCGACGCAGAGCGATCTGACGTGTGTTGATACAAGGTTTAAGTTCACGATTATGAACAGGATTCTTTGCTGTTAGGTAATACTCCACTATAGGATTGCTCTGTACAAATATAAACCTGCTCATTCGATAAACTAAGTTCATATAAGTGAAGAGTGCGAAAAGTCGTGCAGAAACAACCCTTTTCGAATCCGGGAGTATAGATGGCACTGCCAAAGGTCATCGATTCGTCTACTAAAGCGGATGGAAAGAACATAAGAAGCGAAAGGAACAGCAGAGTCACGAAGGTGCTGGATGGCGCAGCGCAATACTACTGTGGCCTGGGAACCTGGTCAGCATTTCAAAAGAAGTACGTGTACATGTCCATCCCAGACAGCCTCGGATCATCGAGACGAGCTTATTTAGATCCGTGAGGTCCACGAGACGGTCAAAGTGACTTGGTAATGAGTTCCTGAGGCTGCTTAACCGATGTGGCTTGTCTGGATGGCCATCGGTGTCAGATAGATAGCCTCCTCTCTCATCGAGATGGACCTGTTTAGGTCCGTGCAGTCCCCGAGACGCTCAAAGCGATGGCATAACAAGTTCCCAAGGTTGTTCGACCGAACTGGCTTGTCTGGCCATCAGGCGTCAGACAGAGTGCCTTCTTCGACGTCGAGACAGACCTATTTATATCCACTAAGTCGCCCAAGTGGTCGAAGCGACGAAACAGCGCCCTCCCAGCATCCAATAGAGATAGCATGTCATTGTTATGGAGCTTCGGATAGAGAACATAATCGAACATCAAAATTGCCTCATGGATATCAGCGAGCATGCCATTGCATTTGGACTCGGATAGCAGCAATCGCTGAGGATTCCAGCATGATAAGTTCCATAGCAGGACCCGCGTCTCCTGTATCAGATCGTTGTCGTTCGCTTGCTCTGTTGGTGAGATCCAGCGCCTCCTGCCTCCGCCGATGGTGCAGCCTCGGCCATTTGTAATGCGAAAAGCCCTGCTCGATATGCACAACCCTCTACCGCTGAGACCTCCACCATTCCTGCTGGTAAATTCGTCGCTTCCTCCCTGTGGAACTCGAACTCTGGCCTCTGGAAATGGGCAAGTAGCATAAGACCAAATTCCAGTACCGTTGTGCAGTGATCCAGACGATTTTGTTCTGAAATCGTAGATCATCCTGATAGATTCGCATCCGATTGGCACATCCAGGTCAAAGTATCGATTGTTGGCTTGGCAGTCGATGGACTTTGCATTGGCGAAATTGAATATCGGAACAGCTGAGCGATTCTCCTGAACACGCTCCAAAGTCTGGATGGCTGCGTCCAGATCCATTTGGCCCTGCCATTGGTGGTAAGGGAAGAGATCACGATGTCCCTCATCAGTAAGGTGCTCCAGCGCGTTCATTTTGCGTAACTCCGGTAGCTATTTCCACAAGTTCAGAAAACGACCACAGCGTCATGAACAATCTGCTTACGTCGGTTTGGGCAGGATTCATTCTTGTCGCAAATCCGTCACTCTCAACGGACGAAAACGACGGGTGACTTCAAGCGATTCTTGCCGAGTCCGGGGAGATGTCGCGACCAGCGATGTCCAGACGGTGCGTGAGATATGGGAGCAAACAACCCAAGTACACCAGTACGACGTGCGTGATGTACACCATCGCCCGACTCGAAGTCGATGACCAGTGTCATTGACCACCCCATTGTCAGAGCTGTCCGAAGGTTCAGGCTGAAATGGATCCTTGCTTTGATGGCGTGAGAACCCTAGTCTCCCCTTAGGCAGAGGGTACTAGTCGTTTCATACTACTCATGTTATACATGATGCATCATTAAGTATCAATACACACAAGCGCACGGAAAATTTCCGAACTAAGTGTCTTTAATTCATGTATTGCAAAAAGGTCGAACCAAGTCTAAAGCGCTGCTCGAGACTGAAGAATCCACCGCTATCGACAAGTACGACAAGTACCAGCGTCCAGAGTTCGCCGGATGCCCGGCATCACATCCATCCTAGACTTGTGACTCGGGTAAGCATCTCTCTGCAGCCGTATCGCCATTATTCTCATCTGATGGTAGGAATCGTCGGAAGCTCTAGACTGTTGATCCCGAGCTTGTTGTTCCTCCCGGATTGTCTTGCGTGCGTTCAACCGGGATGAAAATCTTTCGTCATTGCGAGTCAAATTTGACAGGATCGGGTCCACCCACACGCTAATCATGGAGTTCATGTACACTGTTGCAAGGGCAGGCTCAGTTTATCAATGCGACCAAGAGGATCATGCACAATGGCGAGCTTACTCTTGCCAAGTACCATGCCTGGGCCAGCGGTTAGAAGCTGAGCTTCTTTATGATCCTGTACACAGAACTTGGAGATCGTGTCAATTGCAGTTTACATGATGCGTACTCGCAATGAATGTCCTCGCCAGGATCGCCACTAGTGAAGCATTGATGCTACATGACAAGGAGGGTGGATTATATCACAACGCTCGAAATATTACTCAAATGCAGACTGACAGTGTGAGAACTCCCATCTGAACGAACACGACATTCAGTTTCTTAATAAAGTTATCTTGCCTATCAGGGATTGGATGAGATCCACGGACAACAAGGGGAGGGGCGTATGTACCGATTTATGCCTGTCGTCTCTGGCTGCAGGTAAAACATGACAGAAGTCGTGATGGTGGCATCGCAGATAGCACTCGCTATTGCAGCCAGTGCCGAATACTGATTGAATATTGGTAGGTGCAGTGCTGGCACCCGATGTCTCACAACACCACACCTCTGTGGAGGATGCCTGTTCCCACGTGGGTGTACCAATTCTGCCGTACGCTCAGTAAACAATTCATGGGCGAGGAGCGTCGAGAAGTGACCCACAGGTCTGCGATACATGCTAGGATGTCAATAACCGTTAATTAAAACAATCATGCTATGGAGGGAAATGAAACACATTGGTCACCACTGTCAATTCTTTTCAGAAACACAAGGTACAGAACATACCACAGCGGACGTGACAAGTCGATTATTTCCACTGACTGCATTGTAGGAGTTAGCATTAACGATAACAGAAACTTGTCAACACTGACTTATCCAAACGCGATGAGCATAGAAACTACTCGGAGGATATAAGCAAACGACATAAGTTCAAACACAGGATAGATCTACCTTTGCACCATAAATGTGATGTAGTACTTGAACGACGTCATGTGCGAAAAGTCCGGGGAGCTCCTGGCACTTACTGTGCATACAACGCTTAACTAAACAATTGTTCACTCAGCATGTGGGTCCCGAACAAAACAAACGAGTCACTTGCAATTAATGATCTGCAGGAGTTGCGATATCAGCTTTGGAAACGGCCCCACGCCTTCATTCGTGAACTCACGTAGGCAGAGATTTCGAACATCGTGGGTCTTCATTCATACGACAAATAACAAAAATGTGAAAGTAAGTCCAGACTAACACGATGGTCTGGGCGTTGTCGAGAAAACTGAATCGATGTCAATCACAAGACAAGAAGCCGCAAGGAAGAAATGCACAATACGACAAAGACCTGCATACGGAAACAGCACAAATAAAGAATGCAAAGGTATATTGAAATGCTTACCAGTACTCTTAACTGAACCTTGTCTCGTGGAAATGATTGCACATAGTACACGAATTGAGTAACTCCGATGCCATATATGCCAGTGCTGAGTGAGTCACGTGTGCAGAAAAACGGCAACCAGTGAAACTTAGCATACGCGCATGTGAGAGCGCAAGACCTGTGAAACAATGGTGGAGCACTATATATACATATATTATTATTATAATACATAGACTCGGAACCCACAATCAATCACAAACCTGTTCTCTTCGATCGCAAGCACCTGTGGTGCCTGTTCTCACTGCGATGAAGCATACTGATATAGTATGTGCTTGTTTCGCAACCCACAGTCGATCGCAAGCACCTGTGGTGCCTGCTCTCACTGCGATGAAGCATCCTGATATAGTATGTGCTTGTTTCGCAACCCACAGTCGATCGCAAGCACCTGTGGTGCCTGCTCTCACTGCGATGAAGCATCCTGATATAGTATGTGCTTGTTTCACAACCCACAGTCGATCGCAAGCACCTGTGGTGCCTGCTCTCACTGCGATGAAGCATCCTTATATAGTATGTGTTTGTTTTGCAACCCACAGTCGATCGCAAGCATCTGTGGTGCCTGCTCTCACTGCGATGAAGCATACTTGTGCATGTAGAGCGGTCCATTGATCCACCAACCTTGTTATGTGCAGTTTCCCTTAAAATGTGAGTGCGGGCGAGATGAGACACAAGTTCTTGGTAATGGGGGTAGTAAGAGCGCACCATGCGCTTCGTGGTAACGAAGGTGCTGAAGCATGCGAACCAGATCTCCTTGTCTAAGCCATTGGCAGTGATGCCTTGGAGCGCCTGAAGGTCAGGATGTGTGCATGGGCAGCTATAGGATGCGGAGGACGACGTACTCCAGGATGACAGCGAGATAGACTCGTTCGAAGGTGGACCGACAGTACAAGGATACCAGCCTGTCGAGAACCGACGAGCAGGTTTTGTGTGTTTGGCAAGATCTATCGGTGGGCGGATGAGTTTGGTTGGCACACCACGGCAACATTGAGAGAAATGTCTCAGATCCCTTTACTTAAAAGGCAGCCGTCGGTGGGGCTTGATCGCCGGAAAGTTCCTAGTCCAATGTTCGTCAACATAGTCTGTTGTAAAAAAAGAAAAGTGGTCGCGACACACCACAGCACAATGTGCATGTGTAAAAGGTAACGGGGGAGAGCGAGGGTGGGTGCATACACACATCATGGGACGTGTAAAGGGACGAGTAACTTGGTGGGGGGTTTTCGTGCACACATTGGTGTGGACGTGGCGGGGGAAAGTGAGGGTCGACATGAAAGTTGGAGGGCGGGAAAAAGGGTGGGCTTGGTGGCGAGTAGTGAAGGTAGACGAGGGCAGATGCTGGCTGGCATGTGAATGCCGCAAGTACGGACAAAGGAACAGTGCAAGTGGGCGGGCACTGTAACTTCAACACTGCGGGGCAGCGTAAGGCCCGCACGAGTCAATGCATAGTCCGGAAGATGCGCATGGCGTGTGCGATAAGGTGGGAGTAGATGGAATGATAACTGGGACTTTGTCTGAGTGAACTGGATGACGACGATGCCGATTCCGATAGTGGTGAAGATGACGTAGCTGGTCCGTTCATCGAAGACACCGCCTCCACCGCAGTAGGATCCTTTCCACTTCCTCGTCCGTCTTTGGCCGCGCCCGAAGCAGCAACCGTCGACCGCACCTCCTCTCGTCCTACACGTGCCGAGACTCCCTAAACAGCTCAGACCGGACCCATAGGAGGAGCTCGTGTTCTGTGTCGAGTAGCTCCATTGTGTCTTTCTTCCGGTCGAGCTCCTCGTCGATCACGTTCGTCCACCGCACGCTCGAGATGTGCCGGCGGAGCGTACAGAATAAGTCACTGAGTGGTGCGCCTGCGTTGCTGTGTCCTATGCTGGGTGTCTGGTTTTGATCTTGGCCCGGGAACGAAAACGAGGGTGTCGAGGAGGCTGAGGTGGAAGCAATAGGGCGTGTGCAGACGATGAACCAGAACGAGAGGACGTACCGTCCCTCGCAGAGACGGCGTTGAATATGAGGACAAATATCTCATCACACACGCCCATCTCAAGCATGGTGATGGACGCGCGTTAGCATCTTGGCCCGGACGAAGCGCGCTGCACGAGCGGATTTGGCATTGGGGTGGAGGTTGGCCATCAGGACTGCCAGAGCCTTGGAAGTCCCTATTACGCACTACAGGGAAGCGTCGTGGCCGTTGCTGAGGCGCGCTCAGATTCAGTAGGCGGCGGGGGACCTGGGCAGGTTGGCGGGTTGGCGGGTTCGGTAGGCGCGAGGGGATCGACGTCGGAGAATACGTGTTCCCGAGGTAACTTGGGTGAGTGAGGTGAATATGGAATCGTGGGGTTGGGAAGTGGTGATGGTGGTGGTGCAGAGAGGGGAAGTGGAACTGAAGAAGGATTCTAGCTGTGTTAGGACGACCCATGTAATGCGTTCCTTTCACGGAAACTTTGGTACCGAGGGGCTCGGGAAGAATCTCCCCGACTAGGATAGTCTGGTACTCTCCGCCGCCTTTGAGTGAGACGTAATTAATGTTGGTAGAAAAGCCTGAGTGAACGATGAGAAAATTGCAGAAGAAAACTGTGTGAACATCTACCTTGCGTAGTGCCCTTAGATTGTTGGCCCACAGAAGCATCAGCGAGTCTCGGAAGTTCCGGGTCGCTCAGGGCGATCATCAAGAAGGTTGATGACCATGCGGTCCAAACCGGAAGAGGCATGGTTTTTATCCGCATCCGACACGAAGATACCTCAACGATGGATTCAGACATGATGAGTCGTCAGGAGCAGAGTTGGTTAGAAGATAATCAGTCATGGTGGAAGACGGTTCCTCATGGTCAAGATTCTCCGAGCTCGGAGCGTCGAAAACTGTGGACTTGGAATGTGGATTGAGTGGCTTGTTCTTTTGCACTCCCGAGAGTTCAGCAGAAAGCGGGTCAGTAGCAGATCTCTCTTGATCCATGGGGTTCCTGTAATGTCCCGGTCAACGTTACAGCAAGTAGTAGACGGATGCCAGAGTAAGTACCAGCAGAGGCTTTCCTTTGAGTTATTCATAATTTAGTACGCAGTCACCAAAATGGGACAGGCTTGCCGTGCGACTGCTTGCAAAGTGACCAGTTATGGTAGAAGATGTGTGACAGGGGTGGAGGATGGACAGCATTGGAGCCGAGGACGGTTTGTTTGGAGTTGCAGCATCCATGATGCGACGTTGGAGTGCTGACGAACCGCAGTAATACGAAAGTGGTGTTAGTTTGCAGGTCTTCATTGGGGACGGACACTTACAGAAGGAAAGAAGTGCAGATCGATAACAGTTTTCGGTTCTTGGCAGAGATGTGCAAGGATGGTTTATGACCAGGAACGGAACGAAGACAGAATGAATGCCAGGTCTGTTGGCGACAAGGACGCTAGGCATCGACGAGCAGCTGATCGATCAATAATGATGGAGCGCTTACGAGCCGTACTAGTAACGTGAAAGTGCGCTCTGGTCGGAGGGATGTCAGGAGGTTCGCAACCGTTAGTGAGGGACAGAGGGATGGTGGAAGAACCTGTTGTACGAAGTGGAATTGGTAGTTTCCCAAGAAAGTGGGGGAGGGTTTTCACAGCCAGAAACGTGCCGCTCTCTGCAAAGCAATTCTGACATGGGAATTGATTACTTGATGCGCCGCTACGATTACATAACACTGTGCACCGCACCGCTCCTCACTTCATCGGATGGGAGCTTAATACGTTTTTCATTCGACCAAAGGTAGCCGTCGTCGTTTCTTAGTACCTTGAGCTTACACGGCGTGCTAACAATCCTGATCACTCATCGACTCTATCAAGGAGCACGTCAAACGTCTACACAATAAGGCACATTGCGCCACTTCTCTCAAACCGTGCTAGCTGACACCGTCGTTGCCAGTTCAAATATTACAATGACATGTATCAGATGCGGAGCTCGCCAAATGGATGAATTCCTGACCTACATGAAACGTGTTGAAGACGTGCTCGGACAAGGTTGGGAGTTATATGCAGAGGATCAAAAGCTGCAGTCCGAATCAACCGCGTTCCGCAAGCTCGACCGGTCTTCGACACGTAGCTGTACGACATCAATCGACAAGACATGTCTGTGAACGGACGTCTGTTCGAGATTGGCTCCGTGGGATGGGTTCTGGCTCGCGGT